>JANIWR010000007.1:373002-554925 GCA_030705105.1 Suhomyces sp. yHKS641
GGGGTAAAAAAGAAGGGGGGTGGGATGGAAAGGTGGGTCCGCCCAGGCCCTAGGCGGGAAATTTGGGGAATCTTTCGGGATTTGGGGGCTGGAAAAGGTTGGTAAAGGATTGGGCATTGGGAAGTTCGTGGACAAAGAAACAATATTTTTCGTATAAAACCGTCAATGTTGGTGTTTTGAACGGAAGAATCGTACCACAAGAAGGGGATAAAGAGGATAAAGAGACTAGAGACGAGGACAAGCCGAAAACCGAATATCCCGACGAAGTGATAGTGGATATTGCCATTTCTAATCCGACCATCGACTCCAAATTCAAGAATAATCACCAAAAGTTGCCCCAGCATGTTCTTGACGAGTTCCACAAATCAAGGCCTTTTACTCAAGAGGACCATGATCGTTTGATAGCCGAAAGCAAGGCAAAGTCGGGCAACACGAAGACCGATGCCCTCACTATAGATAAGGATAAGGCAGCCAGTAAGAAGATTGGCGAGCTCAACAAGCAGATCGAGAAAGAAGAGAAAGAAGAGAAAGAAAAGGAGAAGAAGGAAAAGAGAATCACCCATGCTGAAGATAGATATGAACTCGAAAGAAACCTTTATATCCCCACTGAACAGGAAGTCAAGGAGCATGGATGGGTGGCTAAGTCGCACGGTATATGGGTCAAATATGGTAAGAGCTCTGATAAGCGAGCCATTACTGGTATTGATATCTTGTTTGGAGAAGATGCTGTTGATCCTAGACCCAATTGGAACATCATCAAGCAGGGTCCCTTGCTCAATACTCTTGCGCCCGAGGGCAAAAAGCCTTATCTAACCATCAGAAGAGGACCCAAGGTAGACTACAAGAAGTCATACCCATCAAGTTTGAAGCTCAAAAACGGTAAGTTCAAGATCCTTCAAGTTGCTGACTTGCATTTCTCTACTGGATACGGTAAGTGTCGTGACCCCGTTACGGCCGACCCCAAGACTTGCAGAGCCGACCCCAAGACATTGAAATTCATAGAAAAGGTCTTGGATATTGAAAAGCCAGACCTCGTTGTTTTAACTGGAGACCAAGTATATGGCGAGGGGGCGCCCGATGCTGAGACGGCGATCTTCAAGGCTTTGAACCCGTACATCCAAAGAAAGATTCCGTTTGCGGTGACGCTCGGGAATCATGATGACGAAGGCTCATTAAGCAGAGCCGAATCGATGATGATCTCGTCGTACTTGCCTTATTCGTACGCCGCAATGGGTCCTGAGGATGTAGAAGGGTATGGTAATTATGCCATTAGTGTCGAAGATCCCGACCAATCCAAAGCTTCTGCCATCTCGTTGTACTTTTTGGACACCCACCTGTACTCGCAAAACCCCAAAGTTACGCCAGGCTACGATTGGATTAAGGAAAACCAACTCAAGTGGCTTGAACTCGAAGCAGCCAGTCTCGAAAAGGCGAAGAATGCTTACACCAAGAACCATTTGTCAATGGCCTTTTTCCATATACCGTTGCCCGAGTATAGAAACTTCGACAGGCCTTTTGTGGGCCAGAACCCTGAAGGGGTCACTGCTCCAAGATACAACACCGGCGCCCGGCTGATTTTGGGCTCGCTAGGCGTGTCGGTGGTTAGTGTAGGACATGACCATTGCAACGATTACTGTCTCAATGATGTGGCTAACGAAGAAACCAGTCAAGAGAACAAGATGTGGTTGTGTTACGGAGGAGGAGTGGGAGAAGGGGGCTATGGAGGCTATGGAGGATTTATCCGTAGACTTCGTACTTTTGAAGTTGATCCTACAACAGGAGAGATATCGAGTTGGAAGAGACTTGAGAACGACCCAGAGAATACGTTTGATTTCCAGAAGTTGGTTGAGGGGGGTAAGGTGAAGGACAAGGAATAGATCACCTTGAAACACTATCTTTAATATAGAGAGCCACACTAGCGTACACGTTATGTGATGTAGAATACCAGAGAAGAATACATACGAGAGAGTAGAGAAAATACATACCAAGAGTGTACAATGCATACCAAGAGTGTAGTCGGATCCAATTGAGTTTCGGAGTACATTCGCAGTCAGCAATAGCGTTCACTCGTTACCTCTACCGCTAGTTGCTGCCCATCGCGGCATTCCGTAATGGAACATGGACTTTATTTACCAACAAAAGCGCGAAGTCAGTATTCTTTTGTCTACCTAGAGTACTGCACTCGCAGCATTCACTCGCAATCAAAATTCATTGCACTGATGCCTCGCATTCGCGTCTTGGAAAAATGATGATACGAAATAGAGTACTGAACACACTCCTTATACATAGAACATCCACGCTAGACACTTTCATTAAACGAGCCTGTTATGGTGGAAAGTGATGTTATCGAATCTCGAAACCGAGAGTTGAAACAATGGCTCAGCAAGTCAAACTGTCAGCATCTCTACAGCAAGTTTGTGGACCATGGCATTACTTATGATCTACTCGGTGAACTAGACACGGCATCATTGAAAGAAATTGGGATCAACAAGCTTGGCGACCGTCTTCGTTTGGAGTTGGCCATCGGTGAATTGAAAGCCGAACGGCTTCTGAATGTCATTGACGTCAATGAGCTATACAAACTCATGAACCTTCAGATCTCGAATCAAGATACCAAAACGTTAAATCGCATTCTCAGGAGTAGCGATACTACACCTACTAGTGAATCGGCCACTTTGACGCCTACGGATCTCGCTTTTGCTGCAAGTACTGCCAACCTTGGCCTGGGGCTGCAAACAACCCTCCCGGGCCAGCCAGCCAACAAGGACTCCAACAAGAACGTCACGTTTATCTTGCAGGATGGATCTACAAAACGGGTTAATGTTACTGGTTGTTTCAACGCCCAGTCTATCAAGAGAAAAGTGTTAAAGAAATTGGGTATCAAGCAACAGGAAGCCTCCTACGATACATACATCCATTCCACCACCAACAACAATGATGGCGGCGACGGTTCTCTGAGTGGAGTGAACTTGCTTTTTGACGTGGAATTGGTCACAATCTGCTTCTCGCCCGACCGTTTGGAGAAACACCGTATCATTCTTTGTCCCAAGAATGAATACCCCACTTCGGTAGCCATAGCAGTTTCTCGAAAGATTATGGCCAAGTACGACAATTTCATGCGGAGCCAGTCGAGGCACCTCAGCCAAGATAGCTTAAGCCAGTATCACATTCCTGATCCCAAACGTAAGGAAGAGGTGGCTAAGAAACCGACTCTCCGAAACTTCTTTGGCCAGAGACCTCCTAGTGAGTTGATTTCGTCCAATTTGGCAGAGTATTTCCCTGATACTCGCCAGAAAGATTTGGAGGCAACCGTACGTAATTCTGTCCGGTACAGTGTACGGTTATCCCGTAGATTCAATCTTCCACCAGGAAAGAACGGCAGCACCAGTTCGTTTGGGGGCCGTGCATCGATGTTCAGCAACTCGACTGTTGGTCGAACCCCTTCGATCTTATCAGTAGAACTTAGTAGAAGACCCACCATTCGAACCATTGGTGATGTCATGGTCAACAACATTACTGCTATCGACGAAGCGGTACATGCCGTCGATACTCTGCCACTTTTCAGTAAACCACCGTCGATTCACTCTAATTTGAGTGGCCAGAATAGTGATAATAAGTCGATCCATTCTACTCCTTCTATAAAGACGCCCAACCCAAGAGTTTCAATAGCGGCCAGTTTCGCCGATCACAGTAGTGGTAACAACAATCGGTACTCCCGAATTGAGTTGTTCAATATCGAATCCGATGACTCTGACGACGCTGAAGACTTTTTGACAGACTACGTCGACGACGAGGAAGATGACGTCAAAAACGGGCTTGATTCAATCTCCGAGGACGGGCCCAAAAACTGGCTCAAGGGGACCAGGATCGGCGCAGGCAGTTTTGGTACAGTATACCTAGGAATGAATCCAGTCACCGGTGAGTTGATGGCGGTCAAGCAAATTAGTCTACCTGACAAGAACAGCTCCACCGACATCCAGAAGTCGATGTTGGAACAGCAGAGGGAAATGACGTTGTTGAAGGAGTTGAACCACGAGAATATCGTGCGATATCTTGGAGCATCAACTGACGAGAACTACCTCAACATCTTCTTGGAGTATGTTCCAGGTGGTTCAGTTCAGTCGATGCTTTCGTCGTACGGTCCATTCGAAGAGCCATTGATTAGAAACTTCATTCGCCAAGTGCTCATAGGTCTCAACTATCTTCACGGTGAAGACATCATCCATCGTGATATCAAAGGGGCAAATATTTTAATTGACATAAAGGGAACAGTCAAGATTGGAGACTTTGGTATATCCAAAAAGGTCAATAGCATTGACGAGGACGACAACGACAAGAAAATGCGCAGAAGAGCGTCACTACAAGGATCGGTATACTGGATGGCTCCCGAAGTTGTTAAGCAGACGGCTTACACCAAAAAGGCAGACATCTGGTCTGTAGGATGTCTTATTGTAGAGATGTTTACAGGAAAACATCCATTTCCAGAGTTCAGTCAGATGCAAGCCATTTTCAAGATTGGAACCCATATATCTCCACAAATTCCTGAATGGTGTACGCTTGAAGCCAAAGACTTTTTGGTCAAGACATTTGAACTTGACTACGAAAAGCGGCCTGATGCCATTGAGCTTCTTTCCAACGCATTTCTCAATCCATTGATTCTTTCAAAGGAGTAAGAAAATTAAGAACTTGTACGTTCTTAGAATTGGAAGATATCGCTGATAATGCTGACCAATACGGACTGTTACACTCGCGTTGAGATTGAATTACGTTATTAGACTAAGACACGTTTAACTCTAGAGCCCACTGCTTGCACCACCGTAGAGTAACAACTGTAAAGTAAGTATTATTTGAAAATTGTCCTAAAAATTCAAAAATACTCATTGCGTAGTTTTGTAGAAGAAAACAAGATAAATTCTTCAATTTCCTCTGGTACTTAAACATGGCATTACGACTATATGTGGTATATCAGACAATCCACTCGAATCCTATGAAGTGTCTTATGACTCAGTTAGATTGAAGATCAAGTCTGTACTATAGGACTTCCATAGCGAAAGGTTGCGAAGCCTTGGTTCGATACGGGTCATGTATCTGATGAGAGATCGGTTCTAGCCAGCTAGCTAGATTGCTATAAATCTTTTAGAGTTGAGCTTAACCACCTACTAGCATAGAACGCATTGCGTGGTACAAATATATCTGAGGAATGAGTACGTACGTTCGTTAGGGCCAACTGGTGAGCCAAGTTTCAAGCCATAGTTCAGTTATTTAAAATTTCTAGACTTCTGTGTGACAATTGAATTTGTGGATCTGCCTCCATACAACTCCGCCATCTTCTATGCATATGGGGAAAACAATAGCATGCAGATATTTGACACCGAGGAAACGTAATCGAGGATTTGAGACATTTGTCGGTAGTGCGTGAGGTATGGCACTTAGCTGGATATTCGGCCGCTACAGGGTCTACTCTTTTAAAACATGTTCAACAGTATTTGCTCGACAGTTTCTATGTTAATAGTTACTATGTTCTATTATTTATTGTGGGTTCTTAACCGAGCCGATTAGCTTAATTATCCGTCTTCTTTTAGTGCGAATTTAACGGATAATAAAGAGGCTTATTACTCACTATCTGACTCATATAGTTTGATCCGATGTCTCTGAAAGACTTGTTGCCTACTCCATAATTAGCTCTAAACCCTCGTTATCCTAATATTTTGGCCATGTAATTTGATATGTACGTCAATGCTTTAAACTCTGTCCTTCTCAACTCATCACGTTGCCTCATTTCTTTTCATTTCCCCAACTTTCGCAGCCGTTCATTTGCGCATACCAAAATTGAAGAAAAATAAAAAGCTGACCACATCAGTTGACCTATTTACTTCACATTTTATTATTCAATTGAAACAGTTCAATGGATATCCCACTAAAGTCCCAGCCGAAAGTATCGACAGTCAATCTTGTGGACGAATCAAAGTTTCTTTTTGAAGATAGTGGACATTTGAGAAATAGGGGCCGCGAGATCCCGAAGCACGGTTTCAACGAACCCAGTGATATTAGCGATAATCGAGCTGGCAACAACTATCGCTTAACGAGAACATACTCAGACTCAGAAAAGAGTAACTTTGACGAGGAAACGGGACACAGACTATACGATGACGGCAAAATACGCCCCCAGCTTTCACGGTCGGGGTCAGAAGCCAATAGTTTCAATAGTAACCGACACCGCCAACCAAATGTTATAGGCATCACCAAAGAAAACACACCCAAGATGTATTCAAGATCCCACAATGAATACATTGACGGCACAGATGAGTACCTGGCCGGTCTCGAGGACGAGTATATCCCTGGATTGGACTTTGGTGACTTGATTTATCAATGGAACAGAAACATATCAGACCAAAATTTAAGCACAAGAGGCAAGGAACGCACTCCTCTTACCGCCTCCAACACTTCTACAGCGTCAAATACCCCACTGAGCCGAGACCAGTCATACTTGGACTTGAAGACGTTGCATGCCAAAGTAGCACCCCAACCCATCAGACTCAAAGAACAGAGCGCCAGGAACTCCTACACCAAACTCCACGACTTTATGAAATTGAGAGCTCCCAAGTTACAAGAAGATAAGGATGTCAACACCAGCACAACCACATTGACGTCCCCCGAAGCCCAAGCAGAGCGGGCCACGGACCATAAGCACAAGAAACAGAAGCCAGAAGTGGACTACGAGTGGATCATGAACAATCTTCCATCGCACTTTGAGGATTTGCCTTATTCCCAGCGTAAGAAGTTGGTGACTTCGCTCTCAGATTCCGTTGACTACTCCCAGTTTTCGGTATTTGCCAAAAATTACTTGACCGACAAGATGAGCGGCAGCTCGGGACGAACACCTAGAAGTGGGGGAATCGGCTCTGACAATGGTAGTTTTATCAGAAGATCAAGAAGAGGCAGTGTCAATACTGTGGCAGGTCGGCTTTTGGCAATGTCATCGTCAGTAGACCTTAAGAAGATGCAGGTGGAGCCCAAAACCAATGTAGATGAAAAAGGGGCGTTTGTTATGGAGCATGAGTTGGGCAAGGTCATAGGTTTCGGTGCGTGGGGGACCATCAGAGAGTGTACCGACAGACACGGCACCATACGAGCTATGAAGATTGTCAAGTCTTGCAGAGACTTCGACACTCGAACTCCATCGCCAAGCCGCAGCAGCTCTTCTCCTACAAGATTAAATGTCAATAACAACAAGCACAACAATCCTAAGGTGTTGGAGGTGTTTAAAAAGGAAATAGCCATTTGGAAGCAGTTGCAGCACGAAAACATCTTGCCGTTACTCAAGCATATGGAAACTGAAACAGCCATTTTCTGCATCACCAACCGTATTTGGGGAGGCACTCTTTTTGAGCTTGTTTCATCTTGGGGTCTTTTTAACGGTGGTATAATGAATACTTCGGGGCCCCTTGAGTTTCTGATTGAAAGTCAGAGAGACAGATTGAACCAGGTAATAAAGTACGCACGTCAAATCGTCAAGGCATTGGCGTACATGCATGAAGAAAAAGGAATAGTCCACGGAGATCTCAAGCTCGAAAACGTGCTAGTAGAGAATCAGGACGATAACTACAAGATGATCTTGTGTGACTTTGGTATGTCGAGGGTATATACTTCAAGGATCAAGGAGAGACAGGACAGGAACGATAAAGAGTCGCCTAGTGCTACAATACGAAGCAAGTCTTCCACTTCTGACGTCAGAAGACCTTACTATGGTGAAAGCGCCAGTTCATGGCATCTAAATCTCGGATTCAATGACGACTCCAAAATCGGAATTTCCAACGTCATAAAATCCCATGGTCCCTCACTACAATCAATAAACCTCACTCCGGTGCAGTCGGAGGCTACGTCAGCGATAGAGGATTTCAAAAGAACCACAAGGAGAAGTTCCAGCCAAACTCGAATCGATTCAGAATTGCCCCACTCGCACATAGGCTCGCTTCCTTATGCATCTCCAGAGCTTTTGTCACCATCACCACCACCATTAGGTCCCCTGGCAGATATCTGGGCCCTAGGCGTGTTGCTCTATACAATGTGTGTGGGTAAGTTGCCATTCCAGCACCAGTATGAACCAAGACTAAGAGCCATTATTGCGGCTGCAAAGTATAACAAGAAAGAATTGCGCAAAGCGTGCTTGATGGAATGGATCTACAGCAGTGAAGAGGAAGAGGGTAACCAAGAAAGCCATAACAAAGAACACACATTTTCGATGGCACAATCATCTTCGCTAGTCGATCTTACGCGGCAGCAAGAAATGGCGGAATTGCACCGTTCGTGGACGAAATACGTCCAGGAAGCCAAGGATCGGGGTACCAACGACCAACCCGAGTACGAATTCGAACGATTGTACGATATAATAGTAGGATGCTTGGAGTTGAATATCACCAACCGGTGGGATTTGGGTATGATTGCGGATTCCTTAGAATAATAATAAAATTACGACTCACGAAATTAATGTAAAGAATTAAGAAATAAATAATAATCTAGTACGATTCACCCTTGGATTTTAGATTTAGCCTTAAAAATATACTGTCAAAGTGGCGGAGCGGTCGGTAACACGAAGGGTTTTACGTCATTTAGTAAAAGTACCTCCCCGCAATTCGTGGTGTCGGAATTAACTTTTTGAATCATTCAGACAGAGATCTCATGTGAAGGATCAGGGGAACATGGAATTACGCCGAGACCACGTGACTAGTCACGAGAATTAGATACCCGTGAAGTGCTACTGGCTCTCAATCTAATTTAGACAAAAGTGTCGGTAGAATCGTTGGAGGCTCCAAACGGCTTGATCAGAGGACCCGTGCACATAATATGACGACGTTAATAATTTTTTTCTAAATAACCAGCGGTGCGCATCATAAAAACAAATACTAGCGTCAAGAATTCTGCGAAGTATCCGCTAACGTAGGAAGTTTTTCCGACGGGATACGTAACCTGTGTCAACCGTTGACAGTTTGAATCGGAATTCTGATGACGAAAGGAGGGGAAGGAAACCTATACAAAGCGATATCATATCATGCGTATCGGTATTAGTATAGCTGGGTTTTCCCCACCGCGTGTCTTGTCTCCACAATACCAGGCTTATAACACTTCGAGAGCCAGAGACAATTGCTCCGAATCTCCCCGGCTTGAACAGGTAATTTAACTAATACAAAACATTTGTTTATTGACGTGCCGCACCCAACACGTAATGTTACATTGGGATAAGAGTCAGACACTTAATTAGAAATTTTACGCTTCTCACGCACCTGACTCTCTCCGAATGTGATTTCACTGAGTGTTTATCATGTACCCGAAAATGTGTCATCTTTAATTACAATTACAGCGAGGGCAGCACGACCGCTGATAGCAATATGGAGCTTAAACTTTAGGCTTTATACTCAGTTCTCAAAATAGGTTCGGTTTTAATACTATACTGATCTATTCCCTCATGACGTACATCTACTGGAATTTAAATTTGTCTGAAAGAGCTTCTATCTCTTACGTGATGTCCTGGAATACCATCATCGTAGCAATCAAATATTTCCGGCGGGCGCAAGGCTCATGACCCCGAGGCTAAAATTATTATCAGAGCCCATTCGCTTCATCAATATTAAAAAAAGCAAGAGTAGAGCTGACATATTCCTAAGGTGGAGGACCAAAGTTTGTAGGTGGCGACTTGACTCTTTGTCTCGCTCAGCAGGAACAGAAAGACGGGATATATGCGGTAAGGGTCCTTCAAATTGCTGAAATAAAACTTTTAAAATATTTTTTTTAATGAAGATGCAGAACCAGGGCTGCTTCCAAATGACATCATTCGACTATTTTTTCGTTTTGAGTCACCTCTCGCTAGGGCCTGTTGATCGGACTACTCTACGTGGCGGGGGTCGACAAAAATACACTACAACTGAGAGGTTACGGTCTCGGAACTTATTCAATGCGGGTCTATTCTAGGTCAATTCTGTCTTTTCTTTTTTGCTTTGTACTATGTTTTTTTTTTTTTGCCAATAGTTAATGTCTTTTTTTTTTTTTTCTCTTTGCAATCCCATTAACTCCATCTAGCATTGTGGCAGCCACCATGTTTAGGATACACTATCAATTTTCAAGTGTTAAGATACGAGAAAAATTATAAATACTGGCAATATTCCTTCCAAGTGCAATGTTAGACAAACCTAGTGCATACCCATAATGTTGGATATTTTTTCAAGAACCAGTTGTTGGGGTTTGAGAGGAAGACCTCTCAGATTGACAATCACTATTATTGCGGTCACCGGTTTTTCATTATTCGGATATGATCAAGGTTTGATGTCCGGTATTATCACCGCACCACAATTCAATGATGATTTTACACCTACCAAAGCAGTAGGCGATAACGATCAACATGCCACCGTTATCCAAGGTGCTGTCACCGCCTGTTACGAATTAGGATGTTTCTTTGGTGCTATTGCTGTTTTGGCAGTGGGTGACAAATTCGGTAGAAAACCACCTATTATCGCAGGATCCATCACCATTATTGTCGGTACTATTATTTCGATTTCAGCCATTCCTTCTAAGTGGGGTTTGGGACAGTTTGTTATTGGTAGAGTTATCACTGGTATAGGTAATGGTTTCAACACTGCCACTATTCCTGTGTGGCAATCTGAATTATCTAGAGCCGAGAACAGAGGTAAGTTGGTTAACTTGGAGGGTTCCGTCGTTGCAGTTGGTACATTCATTGCCTACTGGATCGATTTCGGATTATCCTACGTCAACTCTTCCCTTTCCTGGAGATTGCCAATTGCGCTTCAAATTGTTTTCGCAGCTGTGTTGTTCCTTGGTATCATCCAATTGCCAGAATCTCCAAGATGGTTGGTTGCTCATGATAGAAAACCAGAAGCCATGGAGGTTATTGCCAACATGAACGACGTCGACGTCTCTGACGACGCAGTTTATGCCGAAATCACTGTTATTCAAGATGCCGTTAACAGATTCGCCAACAGTCAAGTTGGTGTCAAAGAATTGTTCACCGGAGGAAAGTCTCAGCACTTCCAAAGAATGCTTATTGGTTCATCTGCCCAATTCTTTCAACAATTTACTGGTTGTAACGCTGCTATTTACTACTCCACTGTTTTGTTCGAAGACACCATTAAGTTGGAAAGAAGATTGTCCTTGATTTTGGGAGGTGTCTTTGCTACTGTTTATGCCTTAGCCACTATTCCATCATTTTTCTTGATTGATACTTTGGGTAGAAGAAACTTATTCCTCATCGGTGCCACAGGTCAGGCTCTTTCCTTCACCATTACTTTTGCTTGTTTGATCGATAACACCACCCAAAACGCCAAGGGAGCTGCCGTTGGTATCTTCTTGTTTATCGTCTTCTTCGCGTTCACAATCTTGCCATTGCCATGGATCTACCCACCTGAAATCAATCCTATGAGAACCAGAACTATTGCTTCTGCTGTGTCCACCTGTACTAACTGGTTGACCAATTTCGGTGTTGTTATGTTCACTCCAATTTTCATCAACGCTTCTAACTTCGGTTGTTACTTGTTCTTTGCCTTGATGAACTATGCATTTATTCCAGTTATTTTCTTCTTCTACCCAGAAACCGCCGGTAGATCCTTGGAAGAAATTGACATCATCTTCGCCAAGGCTCATGTCGAGGGTAGACAACCATGGAGAGTGGCTGCTACCTTACCTAAATTATCATTGAAGGAAATCGAAGAAACTGGTAACCAATTGGGTATTCACGAAGACGATTTCGAAAAGGAGAGAGTTGACAACAAGGAAGTTGCTTCTTCGTTCTCTGACAAAGGTGAGGGTTCCGACTCTCATGAGAATGATGGTCCATTGCAACAAGAAGACCGTTTACCAGAAAGACCTACAGATGTATAGATACCTAATATAATTTAATGACATTGAAATTCAATATAATAGCATTTAGTGACATAAGTAGACTTGTAGGATGTAAACTAAGACTGACTGTCTAAATCTGTAATTTTGATACACCGTTGCCGAGAAATCAATGATGTTTCAAACCAAATTATTTTTTTTAGTTAAAGTTCGGAGAATTAAGGTTTACCAACCTAGTTACGAAAATACGTCATAGCGCTGAAATAATTCCGATTGTAAAATCTATATTCGTCCAGCTATTGAAAAGGATCGTCTATTATTTGTCGTCACATTTGCAACCATTTGGTCAGAAATGGTTCTTTTCAATCAAAGCAAGAGATTGGCCAAAACAAGCTGATCTGCTTTACTACTTTGAATAACAGTAGATATTACATCATACTTAGGCTTCAGAATGTAAGTGTTACTATGCAACTAACCACTAGAGGGAGTAAAGTGATGACTGCTGAACAATACTTCAATCAATACTTCAATCAATACTTGATTCTATTAAAGTACCCCTAAGAGGGTAGTGAAAGAAGTGGATACAAAGGGTAAAACTTCGACTGAACTTGCTTGTTTTTCGAGATGCGAAGTATTCTTTCATTTGAATAAGGAAGCGATAGTTGAAAGTGTAGTGAACAGCTACGAGTAAGTCCTGCCTACTACGTGTTGATATCGTCACGTGACCGAGATGGTCTACTTACACTGTTTGTTCCCGAAATAGACCACCAAGCTGATCTACACCACAGTGGCCCCATAATGAGTTTGCCAGAGGGATACACGTTCAGAAAGTTAGAGAAGTCGGACTTCAGCAACAACTACGTCGAAACACTCAAAGTTTTGACAACAGTCGGGGACATTTCTCAGGCCAGTTTCGACGACCTTTTCGACCACTGGACGTCCATCTCTGAAGTGTATCATCCACATGTCATAACGAATGCCGAAAGAGTGGTTGTGGCGACGGGAATGCTTCTTATTGAGCGCAAGGTGATCCATCAATGTGGAAAAATCGGCCACATTGAGGATATTTCGGTCGCCAAGTCCGAGCAGGGCAAGAAGTTGGGGTACACCATGATCACCAAGTTGACGGAATTGGCCGAGGCAAGTGGTTGTTACAAGGTGATTTTGGACTGCTCGCCACATAATGTTGGGTTCTACGAAAAATGTGGCTACTCCAATGCTGGCGTCGAAATGGCCAAGCGGTTTGATAACTA
Source organism: Suhomyces sp. yHKS641 (assembly GCA_030705105.1). Lineage (NCBI taxonomy): Eukaryota > Fungi > Ascomycota > Pichiomycetes > Serinales > Debaryomycetaceae > Suhomyces > Suhomyces sp. yHKS641. The sequence goes on from JANIWR010000007.1 coordinate 386,100, forward strand.
AGTGATTAAACGCTATTGAAGATGACACAAAGTAGTGTAGATGTACCAGGATGTTACGCATTGCTGTTAGTTGAGACATACAAGCCGATACCTATGCATCGTGTTAGCATCATCCCACTACAGAAGTCAACCAAGCATACAATATTAAGCACCCATTTTGTTGTGTAGACTTGAGTGTCGTCTTGTAAAATATATGTATTGTACTTTCCCATATACAATTAAACCTTCTCAATATGAGCTATTTAATTCACGGTGATATTAACAAGTGGAATCAGTAGGCTACTCACATAGAATTATTTGAATGTGTATAACTTATATTACAGTAAATGATATTTATGGAATTAGGTGGACTAGTAGGAGTTAACGAAGAATGATAGAATAGAGCCAATGAGAAGCTTCCTAAAATCTGCAGCAATTACTGCGTTGGTCTGATATCGAGGTGATTGTTCATTTAGTATACAGTGGAGATCTAATGTGATGAAAACTTGGATTATCGGGTTGGCATTAAGTATGAAATAGTAGTAGACTTATATTCAGTTCATTTTCTAGATCTTCTCAAGAGCCTCTAATGATACAATCGAGTTTCCCCTCACAACCTAAAGGTTAGTACTATTCCAAAAAACGTCACTCAAATTACTTACGATTGTGCCTATACTGATTTTGTCACCGTTGGCCTGTTCTTCCAAGGCGTTAGCCAATGTTATATTGAGAAATACCTGATTGTTAGTACGTCCATTGAACTAGTCTATACTTGTATACTTACATCATATCCACGTAAGGTTCCCACGACTTTTCTAGAACCGTTGAGCTGAACTGAAAGCTTCTTGTCCATATACTGTCTGTTAGCAGGGCTCCGAAAAGTAGCCACATCATACATACACTTTTCAACTCTGGGGCCGATACCATGACTGCTTTGGATACTTCTCTACTTCTACTGACTCTCCTAAAATCTGATGGAGTTGGCGCGTCCTGCACACAGTCCCGATGTCTTGATCAGTTCAGCTCAGGTAAACACAACATCGGTAGGATTCAATGGGCAATATTGCGGATAGCACGTCGCTTTCGGACCTTCTAAACACGTCCCCGAGCCAGCAATCGGCCAACAACCATGAAGGATTACGACTAAACCTCGCTTCCAAGGTGCTGGCCGCGGAAGTATCAGAACCCACTCAAGCAAACCTGGAGTCTAGTTCCACCACCATAGGTAATTCTGCAATACAAGCAGAAAGTTCCGAGTTAAACGACATGGAAACGATGCTCAGTCAACAAAGTATCAAGATTCAACTTGTGGAACACCGAAACGAGGTGCTCAAACAAAGAACTGCTCTCAAAGACGAGCTAGATGATCTTCGGCTCAGAATCAAGCATTTGACCAACATACGACAGCAGAAAATGACCAAACAAAGCCTCGAGACCCTCTTGGAGCAAAATAATGTAGAAACTCGGCCTCAAGCCACCGCAAAAATGAGTCTAAACGCAGACAATGACGATGATTCGATTCTTCAGAATCTTAATGTGCTTCCGTCCAACGACTGGGACGAGCGGTTGAAACAAGCCAGAAAGTTCTACCCATATCTCGAGCTAGAGAACGCATCAACAGCAAACGTCTTTAGTGAAAAGGACGGCAAGTTGGTGCGAACTATCAGCTTCGTATTGATATCGCCGCTTCTATTCAAAATCCCATTGAAACTACAAATAGATACACGAGATGAAAGCATCACCGAGATCGAGCTCACCACCAAAAAGCTGGGCACAGCCCTCCTCAACAGATTGAAGAAACACCGTCTGCAGTGCGCAAGTCTCACCACGTTGGCACTCTTGTCGCCATCGCTCTCGCAAATGTGGTTGCGAAACTACTTGCCTCGTAACAAGATAAACCTTGTGATGTACTCTGCGTCATCGTTGTCAATACTTCTTCACAAAAGAATCTCACTTATGTACAAGTTGATCCGCAAGTACCACAAGCACATCCATGACAGGGCCAAGTTTGAGCGGCTAGTTCAAGATCAAGAATTGCAAGACAACATCCAGCTCTTTGCCATGCTCAAGCTGGTGGATACAGTGCGACTTGAGATGTCGGTCGACTCGACAAGCTACATAGTCAGTTTTCAATGGGAGATCGTACTCAGAGACTCAATTACCGGTGAGTGTGAATCAGAGCTTCGGGTTACTGCTACAAACATCGAGGGAAAGCTGGCTTTCTCTCCAATGGACTCGGTGTTTCAAAAACTAGTGCGGCAGTACGGCGTGCTCAGCTCGCTCAAAATATTATTTAGCAACACTTTTGGCGTAGATGTATAAATATAGGTCTATGAAAGGTACCAATGGCACCAGTACTGCATGAAGACCCTATTTGGTCAATCCTACAAAGGATACTGTAGTGAGACATACTATTTAGCCAATCCCATCAACGGTATTAAAACACTGATGCATGGTGCTTGACCTATAAACGACGAGGGAATAACCCTTACACGGACCAACGTAGCCCGTTGGTCCTGGTAGGCTTTGGACCGCTATAAATAGGGGTCCAACTCCCTCACCTAAATAGAAAACCCAAGTAGCTTAGCCTTAATCTAACTAACTAATGAGTTCAGAACCTAACAGTCTATCATCAAACACTTATTCGTCACTTCACACAAACTTTTAGTGTTCTATAGTACATATTCTATTTATCTCTGGCTTATAGTATTGTTGTTCAAATCAAACACAATGTGGTCGCGTTTCCACTCGTTCTCGGCAAGGCGCTTGATCAACCAGTCGTTGCAGTAGGTAATGAGCTGCAACACAAACGAGTTGCGCTCGTTGGCGTTGTTGAAGTCATGCACAGGAAGATAGTCGTAGCCCCATTGGGCGGGGTCAGCGCCCAAAGAACGCCCGAATTGCTGGTACACGTAGGATTCCACCCCGTGCATGAGGTCGTACCGTATATCTTCCCACTCAAGCCCAAGGAGCCGGTTTCCAATGGTTTTCTTGTACCTGAAGTATCGGTACACCCAGTTGCCTAGGATGGTTGTTTTCTTATTGAACGAGGCGGTACTGGCCTTGGAAGATGTCCGCACTTGCTTGATCACTGGCTTCGATATGTCCACCACATTTTGAAGCACCACAGCGGAAATGGAGTCTGCAGGCTGCCTGGGTTCCGACCCCGCATATTTTTTGTTTAAATGCCGCAACTTGCCAAGAGGTGCTGCCAAATGCTCTACGCGCGACACCTGCTTGATCTCGTTGTGCCGCGAGTATTCCCACGGTGTGTGGTCTTCCTCGTCCTGGCTGCTGGCCACAGAGTCGTCGTCGGACTCTTGTAGCTCATCCTTTGGAGACTCCGTTGCCACTGCAGCCACAGCACTAGTCTTCTTTCGGTTCTTTCTCTTTTTCTTGTCTTCCACAGCAGGTCTCTTTTTTGCATCCACATTATCTTCATCGTTGTCGTTGTCGTTGTCATCGGTCATGTGCTCGCTGGAAGCAGCAGCTGCTGCTGCAGCAGCCGCGGCCGCAAGCTCGCCCTTACTCTTGTTGCCTCTTTTAGGAGTGCTGTTGTGCTCTTCGTCTGCCAAGTACTGCAGCCGCGAATTAAACATCTGCTCCGAATATTCGATCTCGAGATCGGTATCTTTGTCGAAGGTGTCGGCCAATTCGTCGGGAATGTACTCGACTTCGGGAGGAGTGGGTCCAAACGGGTTTTGTTGGAGCTCCTCGGCAGTGAAACTGGTCTCTAAGTATGTGTAGAGAAGCCACAAAAACCGTTTGGCTCTGCATTGGGGATATATTTTGGAGTTCAAAAAGAACTCCATAAACGAGTTGGAAAGTCCGCTCTGCAGTTCCAAGAGCTCGGTATCGAAATGCGGTATCGCCTTGTTCCAGTTGCTCAACAAGAAGATGATCTGGATCACATTGGTGTTGGGTTTCTTTGCCTTGGGATGCGTCAACAACTCTGCGAGTGTCTTGACCACGTCTTCTCCCTCGCACACCGCCTTCAATATAGATTTCAACCGAGGCGTATCCTGGAGCGGTTTGGATCCCCCGTACCGCGGATCGGCCTGGAGCGACGGAATCGAATGATACGTGCGAAGAGTGGATCTCATTTCGGGCACAAAATTGATGGTGGTGTTCATGCGCCCGGCATTGACCAATAAGCACACCTTGGACACCGACTTGCCCAAGTCTTGATCTTTGATCAACCGTTCCTTCAAGATCTTGGAACACTTGGACGACTCCACAAGCGACCGTATGTAGAGATCGGAAAACGTGAGCTTGGGGTTATTGTTGGCAGTGGGAATGTCGCAGTAGGGAAATTCGTTCGTGAAGACGGCGGTCTGGTCGTCAAAGAGGCACTGAAGAAAGTCATGCTGGATATCTTTACGCCAAAACGGCTCGCCGTCGGCCTTCTTCAAATGGCGGCATTTGGGAACCACACTGCTGGCATTCTTTCTTCTCTTTCTCTTGCCCTTGGCGTCGCCGTTTTCTTCATGGTCCTCGCCGTTTTCCAACTCTCCATTTTCCACTTCGTTGGCGTCGGCTACAGGGTCCTCTGTAGAGCCCTTGGCTCTGGGTGGGCTCACCAAGCTGGATATAGACAATGCTTTGCTTCTAATGGGCGATTCGTCAACGCCCGAAGGGGCTACTTCAGAAGCCGCGTCGCTTTCGTTCACAGAATCTTTGGTTGGTACGAAAGTATCATGGATTGGATCGTAACTCATTCTTCTGGGTTGATACTCTCACCTAGACATAAATAAAAAAGTGTGTTGGTGTTACCGTTCAAGAAAAACGTGTCTACAATTTAAGAGGGCGACTGCTCGTCCTCTTTTTGTCTACGCCTGGGGCCGATCAAAACTCAAGTGAAGATATTGTTCTGTTTTCGACTACCTGATGATGAAATCGACCGCTGAAAAATATTTTGCGACGGAGTTCATTCAACACTACAGTTCGTACTACGACTAGATGCCTCCAGGATCATCTACTTGGGTTGGCTCCTACAACATCTCTGTGCTCTGATCTCTCTGCGACAATTGGCTACACGCCCTGTGCGGCATAGAGCGGTGAGTGCGTCCATCCTTCCCCCTGTTTGTCCACTACCCCGTCCACCAGCATTCAACCGCGCAATCCGTCCATTTTTTTCTACCGCGAGTTTACCGGATGGTGATTTCTTTTGTGATAGCAATTCTTGTAATTGGCTTGTGCCTACGCTCATTGACGATTTAGGGACTACAAACTCGTTGTTTACGCGTCGCTGTCTTTGGCCACAGTCGAGTATTTGTATGAACAGCGCAGGTGACTTATTTTATGAAGCACTTCCTTGATTGTCAATTATCGCACATCCATATTGGGTGAAACTAAACATCTACTCTTGCTTACTACACATAGTATATTTTACCCAAACGTACTAGTAACATACCATACACCTCTATTGTCGCTGTTTTTGAAATTTCACACCCATTCTTCTTGCCTCGACTAATCATTCACTACTCTATTTTCTCGCAGCACTATATTTTTATCTCTCCACTATTGTCTCTGATCGTTTAATCGCACTCCATCTTTCATCACCTTATCTTCCTTGGTCAATCAAGATGTCAACAAAAAGTTCGTGGAGACAACTCCAATTGTTCGACTTCACTCCCATACGAGACCCTAACTTTCAGTCGGACGATCCCCTATACTCAGATCCTACTCTCTCTGCAATAAATGCCACTTCGTCTTTCTTGACAGCAGCCGTGGACAATTGCCACATTAAAATCATCGACCCCGCCACCTTCACCCTAGTCAAAACATTCCCTGCCTACGACTATGAGTACCGTATATCGTTTGTCAACAGCATTCCTGGCTCCAACTTGCTTATCACCTTGGCTGAACGTCAAGGCTCGCCTTCCATTTTGAAGTTGTGGGACTTGCATAAAATCATTCATTTGGACGCCAGCGATACTCGTCTGGAAAAGTATAAGTTCCAAACCCAAGTCTTGATCAATAGTGGCGACAATTCCTATCCTATAAGTTGTTTCCAGTTCAATGACCAATTGACTTGTGTCGCAATTGGTTACACTAATGGAAAAGTCATACTCATACGAGGCGACTTGCTTCGTGACAGAGGTTCAAAGCAAAGAACCATCTACGAATCAAATGATCCTGTCACGGCTGTCCAATTCAATACTGCCCAGGATATACTTTACATCACCACAACCTCTAAAATTCTAACAGTCTCTACTACCGGAAGAAATACTGCTAAATCGGCCAGAATTTTGTCCAACAAATCAGGTATAGACCTAAACTGCTCAGACATTATACCCGAATCCGAGCACTTGTGTGTGGGGACCCCGACTTCATTCCGTTTTTACAATCATCTAACCAAAGTTAACTCAATTGCATTCGATGTACCCAAAGCGATGGTACACTACGTAAAAAACTCATCCAAAAAGTACCTTATATTTGTATCAGTCCTGGACGAAGAGATTTCGTCAAATAACAGCAAAAAGAAGTTGGTATCTAGAGTCCTTATATTGGACCTAGACAATCGACAAATATCGTTCAATCTCATGATCCCCAACTACATCATCACCCACATATTCGAAATGCATGACTATATCTACCTTTTGTCTAACGATGGAATATTGTACAAGTTGCATGAAAAACCCATCAACCAACAGATCGAAGTTGTTCTTCAACGAGAGCTATTCTCGGTCGCCTACGCCCTTGCGGAGCAGAATCATCTTTCTACTGAAGTTTTGTTGAGAATCCAAAAGTTGCACGGAGAATTTCTCTATGAAAAACATCATTTCGAAGATTCCATAGCTACTTTCATCAAATGCTTAGTATTGTTTAAGCATTCGCCCAGAAAGAAACCGGATGGTCAAGAAATGTCTAAGACTGATGAAGAGGAAAAGCCACAGGCAGGTGACGAAGACTTGGAAGATTTTGTGATGAATATCATCACCAAATTCAAGGCCGTGGCTAACATCTCAAATTTGACACAGTTTCTTTACGAGCTTTACAAATTGAACATCGCCAATAACGACCACATCACGTTACTTTTGTGTTGTTACTGTAAACTAAAGTTAACTGATGATCTAGATAAGTTCATCAATGATTTGAATCTAGATGACGAGTCTCGTCAATCGTTCCAAGACTTGAACTACCAGCTTATTATTAACTTGTTCCAGGAGTGTGGTTATTTCGATCAGGTTATCAAGCTTCTTTACAAGCTCAACCAGCCAAACCTAATAGTGGGCATTCAATTGAATGATTTGCATCAACCAAAAAGAGCTTTACAGTTCATGAGAAGTTTACCCATAGATGAACTCTTGTTGATCTTAATTGATAATTCAAAGTCGCTTTTGGATGTTTGTCCTATCGAAACAACCGAACTTTTGATCAATGTGTTCACCGGTAAGTACAAGCCCAACGAAGAATTGAGAGAATCTTTTAAAAGAGACGCAAATGTGAACGAAGGTAAGCTGGTTGCAAAGACTCATACCCATGATGAAGATTCAGGCTTTACCCTTAATAGTTACAAGGCATTTGTGGCATATCTTTCCAGTGTGAATAGTGTGAATGAAGAAGACGCGGAAACTTTGCACTCCAACGGGGGCGAACACGAACCGACGTATCTTCCACCAAGACCAAGCTTGATCTATCCTAGCTTCATGAACCATCCTAACGAGTTCGTGATCTTCTTGGAAGCCTGCGTTGAAACGTTTGACAAGTACCAGGGCAATATCAACGACAAAGTGGAGTTGTTGATGACATTATTGGAAATGTACTTGACACTCGCTAAGGATAAGTCCGAACCTAATGAGTGGAAGGAAAAGGCGCGTGAATTGATAGAAAGTAACTCGTCGTTATTGGATAATTCGTCGCTATTGTTGGTTTCACACATTTACGACTTCAAAGAAGGCGAAGCTCTAGCCAAAGAGCAGTCCGGTTACGAAGGGTTGTTTACTAGCTATGAACTTTCCGGAGATGTCGATGGGTGCTTCAACATAGTAAGAAAATACGGCGAACGTAAACACGAGTTGTACACATTAATGCTAAAGTATATGGTATCGAGACGCGAAATATTTGAGCAGATATCTCAGGCTGACTTCAAATTTATCCTCAACAAAATCGATAAGTTGAAGTTGATGAATCCATTGGAAATCTTGCAAGTGCTAACCAAAGGAGATGACAACGAATACGTCACGTTGGGGTTGATCAAAGACTACTTAATCGACTACATCGACAACCAAAGTAAGGAGATCAACAATAATAACAAGTTGATAGACTACTATGAAACGGAATCGACCAAGAATTCATACAAACTAACCGAACTAACAAAGAAACCGTTTGTCATACAAAATAACAAATGCTTTGAATGTAATTTGAAGCTTGATTTTCCCGTGGTGCACTTCAGGTGTAAACACTCCTTCCATCAAAAGTGTTTAAATGAAAACCTAATTGTGTCTTCGATTAACGACGGCAACCCTTCGCATGAGAAGCAATGCCCTATCTGTATTAACGAAGTGGATGAAATCCAGACCATTAGAAGAAATCAATTCAGAGCCAAGGAAACGGTGGAAGTATTTGACACAGGTTTGAACGACAGCAAAGACAGATTCAAGTACCTCAGTGAGTATTTGGGCAAAGGAGTTATGGAAAACGAGTCAGTCACGATAACGAATGATTAGTCGCGACAAATTTTGCAGCCAAAAAAAAAAATTGCTGCACTTTTGAAACTGACTGAAAACATTTTCGCTGTATGATATAAAGCCGTCTGTAGTGGTATAGAGTTGTAGATTATATATCTAGTCACCGCATTGTTCGTAGAATACATTTGGTGATCTAGTCAAGATGATCAGAAATAGTCTGAACGATATTAGAGCCAGAAGATCTGAGCATGAATACGTGCGAGTTTACCAGCTGGATGAGACCGATGACGAGTTTTGTCCGACCTGGTTGAGAGAAGTCAGCTTCAGTCCTTGGGAAAGCATTACTTCCAATCCTTTTAGCGGCATGCAGCAGAGTGTGAGGACTTTTTTGCAATACTTGGTATCTATTTTAGAGCAATCAGACCAGGAGATTGATGATGTCTCAAGTTATGTGTCGCTAGATCAAAAAGAGTACGACTTGATTGTGGGAGAAACAAAGGGTTCCAATGAGTTAGTGCGTGGGTTTCTCGCGAAGGTGTTCAACGGCTACGAGTTTCTGAGTGTGTGCGAACTCATTACTAAAGACCGTACAGTAACAAACACACTCGGTAAGCTCTTGTGCGACTCTCTCTTTGATACCAAGCGCGAGACATTGAAGGTGTCTTTGGTCTCGATATATATAACGCTACCTCTTAAAAACCACATTCTCGAGTCCAAAGCTAGTGGTAAGACTCTTGAGAGATTGAAAGAAGTGGTTCTGTCGCCTATAGTTCAATTCAGCAAGTGTCCTCTGCTCATTTCTGATATTATCAACAGTGCCACTACTGAAACAAGCGAAAGCTGCAAAAACGACTACTATGTATGTTTGCGAAAGGTGAACAATATTCTAGACCTCATTTGTGATGTAACGAACAATGACATGGTACACCAATGGTCAGACATGCCTAGAAGAGAACAGTATATAGTTGGGCTTACCCCACAACCATATCGATATGATTTGACTCAGATTGAAGTGCTTAACTCGGCTGAAGATTTGCGAGTAGCTGGATCCAAAACAGCGCAGAGAAGAGGAGATGCGCCCCGTCCCTTAATAGGTAAACTACTTAAGTTACGCAATAATAAGGAAGTAGAAAAAGCTTTGGGATACCTTCGACAGATCAAATCCAAGCTACAGCATCATTGTGCCGTGTTGGTCGAGTTTCTGGCTTCCCAGCATCACTACAGTACATCGTGGAGAAAGCTCTTGGAAAATACCGAGAACAAAAAGAAAGAATTTCCTTACATCAGTTCCATGTATGAATGCTTCGAGTACAAAACCCGCAATCAAATCGAAATCACTAATCGCGCGGCGCACCTGCTCCGAGGATTAGTAGATAAGATGGAACGGGCCATTGCGCACATCAAACTCAACGAGCAAGCACTCAATTGTCTCCCCCTCCTTATCAAACTAGTCTGGCAACTATATCTCAGCATCCAGTGCCAATGGTATAGCAACCTAGGCAATCTTGACCGACGTGTCAGCAGTATAGAAATTGAAATCGATATAACTGAATTCTACCAGCAATCGATGACGCAGGCGAAGACGATAATTCGCAACCTAAAATAGATCCCCCGGTGGCGAAACACATCTGGCACATTAGTGACACGTTACTGAATCGAAATATTTTGCTGCATTGTTACTAACTGTTGTCATGTATACTATAAGCATACCGCAAGCAATCTATAGCCACGTACACGAACACCGTAGCCTCTCTCGCTTGTAGCACACGTACCTTGCTCCTATCGTCTTGTGACAATTGTTGCTCACGTGACTAGATCGTCAAGGAAAAATTTCATCCAGGGGCGTCGTTACAGGCCACTTACTCGAGATATCTCGCGAGTGTGGTGTTTGTAATTGCAATTGTTTTTAGCGTAATAGTCAATTGAATTCAACTTTTTTTGCTTATACATCATACGTCAAAGTACATCAACATGTCTACTCCATCCGCCCCTACTCCTGTTGCAGCCCACAAACTGTGTGCCTTATCTTTATTAACTTGGGAAGATCCAATCAAAACTGGAAAAGTTTTTGGAGGAATTCTTGCTGGATTATTGGTTTTCAAGACTGTTAACTTGTTCAACATCTTTTTCCGTTTGGCGTACATTGGATTGTTAGGTAAGTACTACAATTGAGCTATTTAATTGCCATATACTAACATTACTTTTAGTTTCCGCTGCTGCCGAATACTCTGGTAAATTTATTACCGGTCAAGGTTTTGTCACCAAGTATAAGCCAAGTGCCAAATCTTATGCCCAGAAGATCAATGATCAATTCTTGCCTGCCCTTGCCAACTTCAACTTGAAAGCTGAAGAAGAATATCAAAAGATTGTCTTCTCTCACGATATCGAAACCACCTTGAAGGCCGCTGGTCTTTCTTACGTTTTGTACAAAGTCACCTCGTGGTTTTCCTTATACACCTTGGTTACCTCCTCTGTCGTTTTACTTTTCACTGTCCCAGCTGTCTATGTTCAAAACAAGAAGCAAATCGATGCTTTGGTTGCTGAAAAGACCCAATTTGCTAAGCAAAAGAGCGCTCAATATGCCAAGTTGGCTCATGAAAAAGCATCACCTTACCTTGACCAACTCGTGCAAAAATCCGGCCCAGTTGGTTCTTTCATTACTTCCAAGTTCCCTACTAGAACCGCAGGATCCACTGTCGGAGACTCTAGAGCCACTTCTTTCGGAACCGGTGCTGACACTGCCAACTCTACCCACGCTGACCTTTCTGAAGATCTCTCTACTGCCGCTACCACTGGTGCTACCAAGTTTCCAGAAGTACCAGCCACTTCCTTGAATGCCAACACCACTGAAGATATTGTGGAAGAAATTAAGGCAGCCAAAGCAGACACTGTCAACACTCCAGTTTCAACCCAGCTTTAAGTTCTGATATGTGTCAATATGAATTGTGCTACTTACCGTGATAATTGGCTACGCATTGGATTTTCTTGTTCAACCTTTTTCTAACGTGCGTGCTGTTTTCTTGTGGAAACATATAAATACTTCAACAGTTGCTTGTATATTAGCTATGTTAATTGTTACTAATATACACCTTTAAATCTATTCACATCCTTCCGGAGTAGGTAACCTTCTGAAACAGGCCACCCACTTGGACCCTTTATTTCTCGTCACCTTTTGTCCTTCTTCTGTGGCATTGTACATGATCTTGACACACTCGTCTTGCTCTTCCCATTGCTTGTCTAATCTCTCGAACATTGGGTGTTCTTCCAAATGCTTGGCCATCCACTCATGGAGATCTTCCACGTCTGTAATGGTGTATATGATTCCACCCTCCTTCAACACATAAGCGTACTCTGACAACAAAGTGTTGGTGATAATTCTCGCCTTGTGCTTTCTTTGCTTGAAGTGGGGATCAGGGAAACAGAAGAACATCTTGGAAAGTTGGCCCTTGTAAAAGAAATTGGGCAAGAACTTCATGGCATTTCCTCTCAATACTGATATGTTCTGATAATTTATTTCATCGTCTTTATGCTTGTTTCTTAATGCGATGATTCTGTCTTCGACATATTGTGTTACTTGAACTCTAATTTCCATCCCTAAAATTAAAGAAGAGGGGAAAACTGGCGATAACTTGGTCAACAACCCTCCGAATCCACACCCAATGTCCGCTATCTCCACTTTAGAGGTCATTTTCTTAGTTTCCTCATCGTAGAACTGGGGGTACAATCTGTCCCATCTCATGTCATCTGGGGATCTGGGATATTCCAAACTGTGGTCAGAAAATGGGTTGGAATGTGCTCTTTGTCTGTAAAACCGTTTTCTGGGCAAATCCACCGAGTCGCTGTTGCTCATCTCAGGTGTAGGAGACTCTTCGAACCGGGCGTGCTTCATCTTCTTTCTGGTTTCATGCTGATTTATTCTATATGCTTTTCTTTTGGTTTCAGCTTCTTTTTGCTGACGCAATTGGGCTTGTTTATCCTGAGCGGCTTCTTTAGTTTCAACCATCCTGAGTCGCTGCTATGTATTCAACCGCTTCTGCTTTATCTCTTCCTCTTCGCAAATAATTCTAAATTTTTCAGTTCCTGCATAGAACATACACTTATACAGATTGACGTTTGATTTATTATGACTATATACATTATTCTTCGTTAGGATCGATATCTTTACGATGTTGCTCCAAGGTAAGATACAAGTGACTTGAGGCTGATTCCAACGTACGAACCAAGCCTGCACCTCCCAAAACAGTAAGAAGGCCTGCCAACTGAGAATTTAATTGTTCCTTTGTAGGCAAGTCTTTGAACTTGTCAATGTCTTCAATATCGTTGATGCTCGATTCAATACGGGCACCCACTACAAAGAGTTTATCCTTGAATCCTTTAACAATTTTCAAGACCTGACTCACGGCACTGGGGTCACTCTTGGGAATGGTAATGATAGCGGTGGGGCCACTTAACAATGGGTGTAATGGATGAACTACGTCTTGGTTCTTTTTGGTGCTCTCTGGAGAAGCAGGGTCTTGTTCGTGGGCAGATCTAAGGTACACAGTGTAGATGTTGTTGGCTATAACACTGAGCTGAGCACCTGCTTTTTTCAACTCGGAACGAAGCTTCTTGTTTTCTCCTTTGGGTATGTTATTGTGGTGGACATATAAGACAATTTCGTTGTTATCATTAAGATATTTGTAGTAGTCCATAAGGAAGGTTTTTCTTGACAATATAGGCTTTTCCGTCTTACGGTTTTCCATCATATATACAGGTTTGGTTGAAGATGGAGAACCTGACGATGCTGGTGCTGCTGAAGCTTGGGTACTGTAGCACGAGATCAACTTAGTAGCAAGTCCACCGCGAATTCCACGCGCTGAACTCAACATGGCCGCAGTTCCTATTCTAACACTAAACATGCTGGCAATATTTCCTCCAACAATCATCATGTTGATCTTGGTTTTCTGACTTAGAAATTTTTCAGTTCTGGCGAATTGGTGGACTGCAGGTAATGCGGTAAGCGCACTTCCTGATATATAGATAATGATAGAGAGAGACGTGGAGAGGGGCTGAAAACAAGATGGGGTAGGGAAGAAGATAGACGAGGAGTTGGCGAAAGGAACCTAAAGGATATTGAAAACACAAGTTTGGGATGTGCCATACTTTCTCTTGTTGGAAGCTTAGTAGAATGCGAGAAACTAGGCGAACGGGTAAAACTGTAAGATTTGAGTAACTTTATGTGCCTGATATATTGGATTGGCGAGTTGAGCTGGAGCGAATACTATGGAGTAGCACTAGGGCTTTTTGCATTCTTCCAGTGTGTTGTGCTCTCCCTTAGATAGCGAATGCACAATTAAATTTTTGAGATGGCTGAAAAATGCGACTCAAAAAATTACAATCAAGGCATTTAGCAAACTAGATATGAAAGGTAAAGGTCATGGTGTGACATCGGCATTATCTAACTCTGAAACTTCGAGAAAGAGAAAAGAGGAATTCGACTCCGTCCCTTCGAGTTCAAGCAAGAGAAACCCCTCGGGCCCAAAGGAAAATGACCAAAATATAGGCTTGGTGGAGGTCCAGAAGTTGGAGTACTGTGCCAGAACGTTACAGAAAAGCATCCGATTGATAATCAACGAGTCTCCCGATGTCATAGGGCTTGACAGAATATCCAATTCGGGCTCAATTGACGCTAGCACCAAGGCTGAACTAGAGCAGAACATTCTTCTTCACTTGTCTTCACAGTTAAAAACCAAGTATAAGTTGGGAAAGTTGAGGGTTTTTGACGAAATCTTGCATTCTGAAGTACCGATCTCTCAGGAGGAAAGAACAAAGTTAGAGGAATTGATCTCAGACGAAGAGATCGATCAGGATAAAATTCAGATCGATATACCGTACCTTTCTCAATCTTCTTCAGAAGTTGCTACCACGGGTGTGGATGGAACCAAGCCTCCTCTTCCACGTATCAAGGATCCCCACTTGTATGAAAGAGTTTTCATTCACAAATCAACCATTAATCTGAAGTCTTACTTGCAGCAACACGAACTCATCAATCTTCACAACGAAAGGCTTGAATTCTTAGGAGACTCCATTCTTAATAATTTGGCTACATTAATCATATACGATCGGTTTCCTGGCGCTTCTGAAGGAGACTTGACTAAAATCAGATCTCATCTAATCGATAACAAAACCCTTTCGGAGTTTTCGTTCGAATATGGCCTTAACAAGAAATTGAGAACCAACATCAACGAAGAGATTTTAAAACTGAGTGATCAAAAGATCTATGCTGACATTTTCGAAGCATATGTGGGTGCCTTGGGTATTGAAAGAGGCTTAGATTTTGCTGAAATCAAAGATTGGTTGGCGAAGTTGTATGAAAAGAAGTTGAGTGAATACGAGGTGGAATACGATATTCAACCCCTCAATAAGGACGCAAAAACTGAGTTGTATTCTGTTCTTGGAACGGCACAGTTCCATCCTACATACCATGTAATCTCTAAAGGTGATGGCACAAATCAGCCATTTGAAATCGAGTGCAGAATGGGCACTGATGTCTTAGGGTTTGGTACGGCCAGTAATCAAAAAGATGCTGGGTTGAGAGCTGCTATGAATGCTTTAAAGAATAAACCTATGCTTGAAAAATACCACAAGTTACGTATGGCCACAGATAGAAAGGAGTCGGTCAAATTGGCCAAGAAACCCAAATTAGCAGAAGAGAATAAGGAACCCGCAAGGACTATACTTGTACCTGATAGTGCCGTTTTTCCGGTGATTGCTAAAGACGATGAACCACTTGATTCTGATGCCAAAAACAGACTATATGCTGAGGTTGGTAAGAGCATTGGCGAAGTGCCACAATACGTGATTTCGTCTGTAGAAAATGGGGTTTCCAAAGTGGAATTGAAGATTAAGGGGTTAACTGTCGCAGTTGCGAGTGATAAATCCAAAAAGAAGGCCATGACCCGAGCTGCAATGGCGTTGCTTAGTAGTCCTGAAGCTTTGAAAGAAATATGTAAATAAAGAGTAATTTAACAAATTGGATGACAAATGTACGACCAAAGCACCACTCGAACCCAAGGCTTTTTAAACCAATAGAATTAGTTGTTTCACCATAAACTTCCCACCATTTGAAGGTTTACTTTCTGATGGTGCGCAGTAGACAATAGACGTGAAGGATGCTAATTGGAGGTGCTGGATTATAAACTTAGTAGATTCATAGGGTGACAAGCTATTCTTGGACTGTCGGAATTTTCTGCCAATATTGCTACGAGTCTGGGTTTCCAGTATATATCACTGCTGGTATATTCGACTACAAGTAACTGTTCCTTCAGTTCAATAGTTGATCTGGCCGTATTGAAGAGGATAATTAAGATGAAATTCATACTTTATACTGTTTCTGTTGGTTAGCAAAGCTGGTTAAAGATTCATTTTCCTTCATTTGCCTCTACCTTCAATAGAGCATCATTCGTCTTTTTTAGCGTCAAATTTTGTAAATATTGCTTTAAAGAGGTAACACGTCATAAATCAGTGATATTCCAGAGTGAATAGAATCAAATTTGATTCGTATATTATAGAAATTAGAGGCTAAATTAGTCCATTATAATTATGTACGTCATTTTATATTCATTTAACAAAAATTTGCACCCAAAATGCGGCACCTTGTAATATCTGTATTACACATTGTCAAGTAGTCCAGACATATTTGTGGAGGATTGTATAATACCCGATATCCCCACAAGCTCATTGACCCCGTTTGACTTGTACATTCATCATAATCTTACGCAAGATCTGTGATTGAGGTCAAGAAAGTCCACTAACTGCAGGTGAATGCCTTCAACACACTTTCTAATGACAGAGTTATCTAGCAATTTGTTCACAAGTACCATTATGGATATTAAGGCTATACGCTGTTGATAGATGACAAACACGATCATTGAATAGGTGTGATATCTGAGTCTGTAGTGAATTTGGCCTGGCCAATACTAATTTGGTTGTCCTCAATATCATAGACAACGTACAAATTCCTCAACACATCATCACCAAAAGTAGGCAAGTTGTCATAATCTCCATCGGTGCTATATGATAAGGTAATATTACACTTTCCCCCTGGTTGTCCACCTGGAACAACAAAACTCGAATATGGAATTTGAACAGTTTGCTCACCATTACCTAGGCTGAAGGTGAAATTTTTGTCTGGTTGGGTGCAATCGACGGCGTATGGAAAAATATAATTTTGGGGCTGACCTCCACTCATTGCAGCGCCGATAGCGTCAGCGGCTGCCTGAGGTAATCTAGTGTATGTATAGCCGGAGTCGAGTACAATTCCTTGTTCTATACTCTGTACTGTTCCGTCGATGGTGACAGAATCACCCTTAATGCCTAGTCTGCTGCTAAAAACACCAGGGAGTTCCACCAAACTACCGTCAATTTTGGCATGATCAATACCTCCAAAAAGTAAAGTACCAGTCGTAGCTTGTCGAGTGTTCAAGAATAAGGAATAAGCTGCTTTTGCAATGAAACCTTGTTCTTTAAGGGCCCATGGGAAATCAGCATACATGGTGTTGGTGTCTCCAGAATAATATGGTTCCTCGGATTCATTTAAACCAATGCCCAAAATGCCAGAACGAAACGAAATCTTATTTGCATCCGCAAATTGGACCTGTTTAACTGTTGGCCCTTGCTGCAAAGTGACATCGTCTAAATAATACGGCCCACTGACTGTTGTACCATCAATATAAGTTATATTAAACTGTTCATCAAGCTTATGGGCGGTTGTAGATTGGGTTGGATCATAAACACCGTAAGACTTACAATCATATCCATCTTCACATTCACCATTTACATCCACAACCCACAAGTCGGAACTTCCGGTATCAACAGCCACGGTAACCGGTTGCTTATTTGAGCCAATCTGTAAATTAATATTATAGATAGCTCCAGCATTTAATATCGGAGATTCGATGGGATCTCCTCTTTTTGACCTTTGAATTCTACCAGTTGAATGGGTACGGATAACCTCAATTGGAAACGATAAATATCCTTTTCCAGAATCTCTTTCCTGTACACTATTAGATACGAGATCAGTGGGAAGAGAAGCCACGCATGACAAAAAGCCGGCCAAAATAGTCAAGCACAGTTGAACAAACATGTCGGATTAGCTGATGAAGATCTGGAAAATCGGTCAAATCGCCACATCTTATACTAAAATTCTCGAGTCCTCATCCAAAACGTTGTCTTACCTATCTTTCACGATAGCATAGTTGGTTGCATCGGTGCCTTGGGGCTATATTTCAAGCGCGCAGGGCTTAGCTGCAAAATATACCCTATTGACACTAATTTCTGTTGCAAGTTGGTTTTGAGCGTTTGTCTTTCGCTTAGAAATGACAGGATACGGCATAGTTCGAGGAATTTGATTTGAGTAGTATTGACGTCTATGCGGCAAATTTCACTAGAGATAGGTAGTAGTGTTTGATAATGCAACCACACCCTTACAGTGAGGATTTAAGTTACGACGATCTGAGATGTGGTGTTTCATTGGTGCTTCTTTCATGATTATCTTATCGAACTCACCGCTTTGCTAAAAATAGCTGTATGATGCGAGAATGACTCGTCCGCTTATTCGCCCACAAAATTTGCCAAGTATAGCTAAATGAAGCGAGAATGACTCGTCCAATTTGAACTTATTCGCCGACAAAGCTTTTCGAAGCTGATAGAGCCGTAGACCAAGAGCTTATACTTAAATCTACGTCAGTGAATTTGGTGAACACGAGTAGGGTGTTCTTGGCCAAAATTGATACAAGCGTGGAAATGTCGTGAAGCATAATCTTGAACACCCACGGCTCAAAAAATGAATTCCAAGATACAATTCTATTTTTTTCAAAAAATAAACAGGAGCGTTAGTAATGTTTATAGCTGTCAAGTTGAATTTGATAGCGTAATCAGGGTAAGTGGGCTTTTTAGTCTGTTCTATTTTGCGCTATACATTTTGCACTAATTTTGTAGGATGCAAATAGATCTAGATTAATTATCGAATCGAACCTCAGATAACTTTGCAATATTCCTGGGTGAATGCAAACTACGGCGGCCGGAGGGTAACTACCACTCTTAGATAACGTCAGTGGCGTTTTGTTTGCGGCATCTACAACAGTTTTTGGGAGAATATGGGGTTGGCGAGCTTACCTATAGAGATGCCGTTACTAACTAATCTGACGTTCAATTTAGGTGACAGAAAAGCCACTATCGTGGTAATTTCTCTCCAAACCCATCTCATACTGAAATTCCCTGTAAAAAAACTGAAAAATTCGAAAAATAATGACTACAATTTTCTTTGATCTCCGAACTATTAGAGTCTAACAACCTCCTTCTCTCTGAGGGTTGTCGAAATCGATCATTGCTGCAAGGCAATACTCATTGAGTGTAACTTATATTGAAATATGTCAAAAAATGGACGAGTCCGGAGTCGAACCGGAGACCTTTCGCATGCTAAGCGAACGCGCTACCAACTACGCCACACGCCCTGGGAAAATGGTCCCTAGCAGGATCGAACTGCTGA
Organism: Suhomyces sp. yHKS641; assembly: GCA_030705105.1. Lineage (NCBI taxonomy): Eukaryota > Fungi > Ascomycota > Pichiomycetes > Serinales > Debaryomycetaceae > Suhomyces > Suhomyces sp. yHKS641. Next base: position 405,240 of record JANIWR010000007.1, read on the forward strand.
TCTCGGCGTTATTAGCACCGCGCCTTAACCAACTGGGCCAAGGGACCTTTTCTGTTTTCATTGTGCTATTAAAGTCTTTATAAGGTAATGCGTCATGTGATGTATCAGGTGACTGATGGACCAGGTGATGAAGCAGGTTAAATAGAGGTGTCCTGTTTATTGTTTCTCAAGATTATTCTAATTCTTTGTTACGTATTATTTCATTTCGATTAACAAATTAGTTCATTGCAACAAACTGAAGCAATGCTTTTATCAATTTAAATCAATTAGCATATGGTGATCTTGCTCTCAACTTTGGACCATTGAGGTAGAAGAGAACAGGGATCGCCATCATACCAACGGTAAAGAAACCCAAAATGGAACAACCCCAGCCAGCAACGAACCTGTGAGTTTTCAAGTTTTGAAACAAACTCCTACCAAATATTGGGAAAACACCAGCAATTACTGATCTAACGAGATTGTTACTGGCAAAAGCAGAAGCCAAGTATCTGTAGAAGGACATACCCAAATAATTGCATAAAGTCTGGAATATAGTAAAATGGCCGGCTGCGTAAATAGCAGCCCCGATCAAAGGAACAATCCAATGAATATCAGTAGCAGCAGTCCAACCAAACATGAACATACCAATAGGCAATAAAACACTACCGACAATGGCTGCTGGGATGAAGATTTCTGGGGCAATTGGCTCGCCCGCCAAAAATTTGAGGGTAAACGCTTTGTGAACCCAGTACAAATAGAAGGCGCATCCGATCATAATACCAATCATCATAGATATATAACTGACACCCATTTCGATCAAAGTGAAATTGTAGACACCAAGGAATACCAATGGGAATGCTTCAAACCAAAGATAAAGAATAGCATACGTCAATGTCATATAGATGTTAATCAAAAAGACAACTGGTTCGGTGAGCGCAATGACAACGGGTCTCCACAAAGTCTCTTTCACAACATCCTTCACCTTCACAGATTTACTAGCGACTTCGTCTTCGGTGGTGATTTTCTCATTACCAGTAAGAGCTCTCAATCTTCTAGCCTTTCTCAAAAGAATGGTCTTTGAATAAGTCTCTGGTAAGAAGAAACTCAAGGTAAGTAAAGAAGCACCACTAAAACACGCCATGAACCAGAAAGTCCATCTCCAGCCACCTTTAACAGTGACAATTGAACCAAAAAGTGGACCCAAAGTAGGACCACAGACAGCGGCACAAGACCATGCTGCGATTCCCACAGGACCATAAGGCATAGAAAGAACTTCGCTAACGGAAGCCCCACCAGTGGCTAAAGCAGGTGATGCAAAGAATCCACTCAAGAATCTCAAAATACACAATCCAGCAATGTTATGAGACAAGGCAGTAGGAATCTGCAAAATGCAGAAAAGGAACAATGTGGCAATATAAATGTAATTTCTACCAAAGGCGGGATGCTCTGAAAATGGAGAGAAGACCATTGGCCCAATACCATAACCTATAACGAATAAAGTCAAAGGCAATGCTGCAACAGACTCGCCGACATTGAATTCCGCCATAATCTCCTCATTACCTGGTGTGTAAACAGCGGCACCCATGTAGACAGAGGTAGTCAAGAATGCAATTTCAAATATCAAGAAGAATTTTTGTTTTAAGGGCCAGTTCTGGGGTTTTTCGGGATCATCATCTCCTTCCCAACCAACGTACACATAATCATCTTTCAAAGTTGTATTACCGGAAGTGTTCGAGCTCAATTCACCGGTCTTTTCAATTTCTTCGCTAACCTTTGGTGATTTAAAGCCCGGAAGATAATGTTCTGGTACAACATAGTCTGATTGTTCTTCAGGATAAGTAAATATTTTTCTTCCTGATAACTTGTAGCTGAGTCTTCCGACAAAACTGTCTCTTATAAATCTATAAAACATTTGAGTCGATGATGAAGAATTCAGAAAAGTTTCAACAAGATACAGCTTCAATATATATACTCTTGATCAAGCTTGACGCTTGCGATGCCTCGTGGTCCTACACTGATTACTAACATAGAGACAAGTCAACAATTCCGTTCGTAAGGCATGGCACAGACGGAAATATGTACATGCAATCTAAAAAGAGGGCTGATTACAAATTGGTGTCGAAAGACGGATAATACTCCAAAACACGGAGACATGGAAACAAAGACAGAGTAAAACCCTAATTGAGTCGAAGCTGCAAAAAAGCGATTATGACAAATCAAAACGGCTCGCAAGATACCAGCTGCGAATCGACTCCCTGTACCTCCAAGGCTTCCAGCCACGTCAGACTCGTCACAATACCCACTCGTAAAGGGTCTGGGTCTATATAGCCTGGACAGGTATACTTTAGCATTGCCACCGTGTAGTTCACGTCTGAACCAAGCGATTCTCATTGCTGGCGTACAGAAACATTTGAGATCCGGAGGAACTCTGGGGTGCAGACTGTATGCAGTACTGAATTTGATTTTGAGCGTTCCAAACTATTTGCGAGAAGAGGATGTGCTGGCTCGTAACAAGCCTGCGTTTCTCTAGTAATGCAACATTTATATCCGCTAAACCCCGTTTCTGATAACAATCTCTGGTGGTCAACCACGTCTACGGTATTCTATCAAGTTCTGCGCGTTTCAGAGATGAGTAAGCCGCGTCTGAGAATGCCGCATCTGCGTATGCCGCACCTGAGTATGTATCCTGTTGATGTCTATATCAGGTGAAGCGTCAGGTGATTCGTAGACTATGTGCTTTTCACGTGATACAATTCCACAAGCCGTAATTGATGTATACTAGAGCCAGGCTGTTTACCTTCAGCTGGTACGTTATAGTTCGGAGAATTCCAATACAGTCCTAAAGTTAAACATAATCATGTAATAAAGGTGGTTTTCTCTGCACTTGTGCATCGTATAGCTAAAGGTTCAAAAAATAAAAATAATGAAGGATGCGAGGTTCGAACTCGCGCGGACACTGTCCAGTAGATCTTAAGTCTACCGCCTTAGACCACTCGGCCAACCCTCCATTTTATAGTTCTATTCGTCTTGGAATTTCTTATAACGGCACGTGAATAAATTAACTTTCATACAGAAGGTGTGGAATCGCTTTGGAAAGTGGTACTCTTTAGGCTTTCTCAGAAAACTGAGTAGTTTTGGTAATGTTGAATTCAAAAACTCTAGACTACTCCTCGAGTAAATATAATAAGAATTTGCAATTAAAGTAAAGTCTCATTTATGTCATATTTTCATAATTGTTGCAAAACTACAAAAAATTATACATCATTATTAAATCAAGAAATAGGCAAACGTGTCATCAGCGACTATAGTCGCTACATCATGATCTTTTTGATAACGTGGTTCGTTTTGACATACATCTAGTAATCAAATGTTTAGATCATAACGTGATCACACCTCGCATAATTTTTTTTTGTTGCATGCAACTCAGATCTTATCGTAGAGTAAACAGAGACAATAGTGGAGCGAAAATTGATTTTAAGAGTACTTCAAAGTATCAAAAAGATTGAGGCATCCTAGTACTCTATAGTTTTGTGGATAGGTTATTGATAGTACAAGTAGTATTTACTCCGCCCAAAATGTCACATGGAATCAATCATATTATAGGGGAACAGAATAATGACCCAGGTGCTGTGCTGGGTAACAATCAATTGTCAAAGGAAAAATCGAGCATATCACCACAACATAGTAACCAAGAGGAACCAGGCAAATTGCCCAAAGGCGGTAAGAACTCAAATAGACCCCCAGAACATCTATCGGAATTTTATTCCTTCATGAACAAAAAATCGAATATTCCCCTTTCGCCCACGCCCAGTGCATCGTCCCGAAACTATATCATACCAACAAAATCCGAAGAAAGAAAAGTAGAAAGGCAGCCTTCTCTAAATACATTTACGTCATTTTCACCATCCGTATTGGACTTACCAAATATAGTCACGTCCAAAGATTTTCAAAGTAACATAAGGACATATACCAAACTCTTAAAGAAGGCCGCCAATCTTCGAACCAGTTTGCAGCAGGTATCAGAAGCTGCCAATGAATTCGGACAGGCACTAGAGGACTGTGTCAATGAATGCCCCAAGGCAAATGATAATAGAAGGGTCAGCGAAGGATTAATCAATGCTGGGGGCTTACAATTTATGATTGGAAGCAACCAGCTGATCTTGAGTAAAATGATCAAAGAGAATTTTGAGGACCCTTTAAATCAGGCATTAATCCAATTACAAAATTCATATGATGAAAACTATGGGTATTATCAACTTGAAGTTAAAAGGAAATCTAAGGCACTTAGAGAAAAGGAACTTGAGAACTTGAAATTATCAAAACAAAAGACAAGAAACTTGAATGCTTACAAAAGTAACTTATTGAACTTGACCAGCCAATTGGATGACATTGATCGTCTAAAATACGACTATTATCATGAAATAAGTTCTATGATTGAAAAGTTCAATCTGGAGCAACTTTTAATAAAGACCGGATCGATAGTGAGAGCCCAACTAGAGATAAGTGAAGGAATAGCAAGAAAAGGCTGGTCTGGTGGAGGGTTGGACGATCTTTTGGAGATATCCCCCGACTTGTTCGAGGCTAATTACGAAATAGACAATAACTCATTGCTCAACGAAGATCGCGAAAATGACAATGATGAGGTCGATGACCGTCAATTGGATAAAAGTGCATCAGTAGCAACTTTCAAACAACAAATTGACAGAAATAGAGCAAAATCTCCGTTGGAAGCAGATGTCAGTGATGATGTAAATTATCCGGAGCACAATTATGAAGAAATGGAAGATGATGGAACGTTAGAGACAGTAAAGATTGGACCTTCGCAACAGGATGGCGAATACAACGAAGATCCACAGAAGCAAACTTTCTTATCCAAAATTACTCCATCGTTTGGTGTCAAAAAGACTCATGACGTGGAGTCCAATCATGATGAATCGTTCTCGCTACCGGTTGTAAGCAACTCTTCATTACTAGGCCTGAAAAATAAGTTGTCGGAGTTTGACACATCGTCTCCTGAGACGCCCGGATTAGATGGGAAAAATATATTGGACGAACTAGATGATTAGTACTCGGTGATTATTATACACTTTGTTGATCGAATGATGTATTGTAGTGCAATCTATTTATGGTGCTACGGAATCGAGTGGAGCATGGACATCAGAAATTGGAGAGCCGATACTTTTAGATTTTGGGCTCGAATTTCTAAAGCTCTTCATAGGCTTCATACCCCATTTGCTTAACATCGCTTTATCTTCATCCCACCCATTGCACATCGTGGTAAGCATCTTTTCACCAGTAAAAATAGCATTACACCCAGTCATAAAGCAAAGAAACTGTTCATGTTCTTTCATAGTATATCTTCCAGCAGCTAGTCTGATGATAGATTCGGGCATAATTAATCTTGCAGTGGCAATGGTTCTTAAGATTTGGTCGAACTTTAACCTCCTTACTGAGTCCTTTGGTAAGCTAGATATCTCTTCTTCCATTGGAGTACCTTTGATTGGTACCAATCTGTTAATTGGCAATGATTCCGGATGCTTCTCCATAGTTGCTAAGGTATACAAAAACGAAACATGGTCTTCAGAAGTTTCTCCCAATCCCAATATACCTCCAGTACAAGCCAGAATACCAGCAGCTTGCACACTCTTGATCGTGTCCAATCTTTCATCGTAAGATCTGGTAGAAATGACGCTAGGATAGTGCTCTCTGGAAGTGTCGATGTTGTGATTGTATGCAGTTAATCCGGACTTGGCCAATTCTTTGGCTTGTTCATCATTCACCATCCCCAAAGTCACACAAGTTTCCATACCTAGCTCATTATTGATTCGACTAACCATCTCAGAGATTTTCTTGAGGCCTGATTTTCTTCCCGTCATATCTCTCCAAGCAGCACCCATACAAAACCTGGTTGATCCATTCTCCTTGGCCTCCTTGGCCTTTTCCATCACTTCATCAATTTTAATTAACTTCTCTGCTTTGGTTCCAGTATCATACCTTGAGGATTGTGCACAATACTTGCAATCTTCAGAGCATCCTCCAGTTTTGATGGACAACAAGGTACACAATTGGACCTCCCTTGGGTCATGAAATCTCCTATGCTGAAGCTGTGCCTGATGAACTAGCTCCATAAGAGGAGTGTCATAGATTTCCTTAATCTGTTGTTTAGTCCAAGAGTTTATTGGAGTAATGATACTCTTAGCTAACTCAATTGGGCTTAAGGAATGGGGCTGAGCTGAGCTCGTGTTGATATTGAAGTTAATTGAAGAGTTAACTTCAGTAGGCTTAACAGCCAAAACGGCATTCGAAGCATTTAAATGTTGAATAGAAGCCTTACTGATAAATCTTTTGATGATCATTAGAGACAAAATATAATAAACGAATAAGATCAATGAAACTTGATGAGTTCTAGAATATATTTAAATAATTGCTTACGAAAACTAATTTATAACTGGCCAGAATTTAGGGAAACTCCAACAATAAGGGTTCACATGGGGCGACTGTTCGAGCGATCTAATCTCCGCCAAATGAATCACCCTGAATCACCCTGAGTCAACCTTCAGCACATGCAGCGAGCAATGCGACTCATAGTCACCACGTGAACATCACTCGAACGGAGGGTTACTGCCCTAACGAAAATTTCGAGAATCAATTTTACCAGAGCACGACCATTTTGAAAAGTTCTCATTCCTACCGCGATGAAAAGCATTTATTGAGAGGTCTTCGAATTTCTTATTCTTTATCCAACTATAATCAAAATGGCTCCAATTGTATGTATACATATTAACAGATAATTACAGGTAATCCCTTTGTACGGGTTGGTGGATAAGAGTTTTTTCAATGAAAGTAAGATAGTTTTTTTTAGGAAATGTCATTTCAACTTTTTGAATTGACACCTGATTTTTTCAGCTATGTGAAAGCAATATTCTAGAATCATTTATTAAACCTGAAAACGCAAACCCGTCCCTGGGCTATGCTGTCTTTATCTTGGTGGTACTGAAAAGTACCCTATCGATAATAGTGCGGTAGGCTAACATGGGATATAGACCTCAAAGAAATCCAAGGCTGCTAAGAAGTTCGTCGTTGACACCACCGGTCCAGTCGAAAACGGTGTTTTCGACCAAGAAGGTTACGTTAAGTACTTGGTTGAACACATCAAGATCGAAGGTATTGTTGGTAACTTAGGTGATGACATCTCCGTCACCGCCGAAGGTAACAAGGTTATTGTTGTTTCCAACGCTAAGTTCTCCGGTAAGTACTTAAAGTACTTGACCAAGAGATACTTGAAGAAGAACCAAATCAGAGACTGGATCAGATTCGTCTCTGTTAAGCAAAACCAATACGCTTTGCAATTCTACTCCGTCGCTGACGAAGAAGAAGAAGAAGACGAAGAATAAATTATTTAGATAGTCTCCACTAAATAAATAGTTGTTCTATGGTTTTGTTTTCACTTCATTCATAATTTTTCTTGAAATGGGTTTTCATAGGTTTAGTAAATGTTTCAATAACTATAAGCACAATTCTGTATGACCCACATATTTTGTAGCAAGAATCAATTTTCTGACCCCATGAGAGAGATACAAAATATCACTATATCAAGTAATCTTTGATGGTGTAGGTTTCTAGTAGTGATAGAATTCATACTGCATGAATCGGGGTAATTGATAAGGTCATGATATATGGCACTTTTTGGGATTTTTGGTACTGATTTTGCAGAATTTAGTGTAACCTTTCGTCATATATCAATCAGATCTGGATCTCATGAACTGCTTTTATACATTATCAGAAATTTCGCTTCTTCAAGTTATTTAGTAGTTTGGAGATTAGGCTATCCAACTAATATCGAAGGGGAGGTTACGGTGCAATGTGTTGCCCGTCACTACTCTTGTACTGGCGCTTTTTCTACTTCTTTGACCCGAAGTAACCAGATGAAGCCGAAATCGACTTCCCAATTTATATATTTTTGCTTGTCTAAAGCTTCAAGAAGATGAATGATCACTGAATTCCGGCTTTGACTACGAGTTTTGAACTCCTATGGAGACCATCTACATATTCCTGTTAGTTTAACGACAGTAAGTTCATATTACTCTTTATAGGGTGGTCTGATAGACTGTGATTCAACAAATCGGGCGTGTGGTCTAGTGGTATGATTCTCGCTTTGGGTTTTCTTCGGAAACAACAAATATGCGAGAGGCCCTGGGTTCAATTCCCAGTATGCCCCGATCTTTTTTTGAATTTTTTACTTATACAGAAGGAGCATAAGGACCCTTAGGTTATGACTTTCGTTTTGCATGAAAGGATAACTGAAATTCTTGGCTTGGCCATGTGAAGGGTGCTGGCAAAGCAATGTTGCTTGAGATAACCTCGTGCTGGTTTGCCTAAAAAGACGATCACTTGTTTCGCAATTTCTAATGATGTTTCTTAAATGCGGGGTAGCGATGACCAACGCTTAGGGGAATAAGGTAAACATTAGCTGCGTTTGTCTCACTCTGCGGCATATCATGTCGGCGAAAAAACATTAATGCTTATTTTAGAACAGTGTTCGATGAAGAGTGATTCAAGTTTGTTTTGCAAGATGTATCACAGTAATGTGATATACGGTACCGTAATTCGAAAATAATTAATACTCGTAATGTTGCCGTGTAGTACTTCAGAGGAGCAATCGTAATCTGCTCGAGGTGATTCGTTCGATTAGATTTAAGAATTTGTGCTTTATGGTTTTGAATCAAACGGTTGTGTGGGGAAGGAAAATAATGATCAAGTATTTCCGAATTGCGCATAGAACAAGAAATAATGCTCTGTTTTGTGAGTGTCAACCTTATTAGTCAAAGCATGTTCAATTCTCCTGGGTGAGTCTATTTACTACAAACTACAAAGGCGATACTATTGTGTGGATTTCGTATGACGTCAAATATCAGGTAATTCGTTTATTAAATAGTATATTGCCAACTGCAACCATGAATACGAGCACAAGCCTCGTGTGGGGTTGGTTGGCTAGCTGATTTGGTATCTTGATACCAAACTAAGTAGAATTGAATAGTCATCTAGGTCATCACTATATCTAATCTAGGATGATTGATTTTAGGTTGTTAACACTTTAGTATTAGTAACAATGTTCTAGCAAGGTGTTGAATGCAAAACAATAGAAGGATGCACTGTAGATGTTTTGTGATGCGTATAAGGAGATATCGGAGTCATTTGTTTCCTCAGGAACTGTAACTCGGAGTTGTTGTTAGTTGATATTGTTGTACATCTTGTGTTTGAACCCGCTAATCAAGATGTTGTAGGTGTTGATAAGACTAGTTGTCGATGTCATAACCATTTCGCCGAATATCAATATCAACATCGAGATATTTATCACGTAGTAAATTAAACTATCGAGAGCTAAGTATACTTGTTCAAACGATGAGCTCCATATCGATATTATTGTTGTAAAGACAGTTTGCGGCGAGGTGAGTAACTTAAGCATGCTGATAAATAAATACGACGAGTTATGAAGAAATTATTCAACTGAATAAATCTACAGCATTCAATTAATCTACATGTGGAGGAAATTCTCTATTTATATAAAGTGCTGCTAAATGTAACGAAGTTGGCATCTACTGTCGGCCACTCAAAGTTTGTGGAGCTTCTGGTTTTGTGATACTTGACCTGAGTTCGGGCAATATACCGGTGGCGTGCGAAAGTGCTCCAAGCAGATGCATGCATTCGGGAATACCTATTTCAAGGTGGCTTATGTACAGACCAATACTAACAAGGTTACTGCCTGTCATATTCCGCACAGACCTGCAGAGAAAACAATCATTAACTTTTCGCAATGGCAAGCTTCTCCGTTGCTTCCCTCGCCAAAAGAGTCAGGCATAACCTTATTAGTATAGAGGTGGGGTAAAAAGCGGGACACTCATGAAATAGAGAATAACACTGATCAGAAGTCTTGTGTATACGCTGACATATTATTCTTCTTGGGATCGACTTTTTGACAAAGCCTGAAAATGTGAACCTTTTGTCGACTAATTTGCTTAGGTTATTGGCTTAGTAGATCTAGACCTCTTGGGGTTCGAAATTAAGTTTCTTTTCTATTGAACCATTCCGCCGTATGATTTTTCAGGTATACTTTGGAAGAGACTGCCACTGAAATGGGTCGTGCTAAATCGAGTTGTAAATTACACTATCCCCCAATATCATATGCACATTTTAATTTTTCACTTTAGCATCGCTAGTGTCAGTTGATTGATTGTCTCAAAGTTTAGATACCTAAAATGCTCTAAATTTTGTAACTCGTTTAGGTCTAGACTTCGTTAGCACGCCGAGTGATGTGGATTTCGGATATTTCATGCATTCGGTAATTCGATCTAAGGGGTTTTACCTCGCTTGAAATAATTAGGGACCCCTGGTGCATTAAGAGCAAAACTACACTATTACTTGCTAATTTACTCTCTTTATTTTCTTTTATTCGATAGGTTTCTATTTGAGGGATGAAATCAAATCATATGCTACATTAGTTAATCTTTGGACAATTTCGATTTGACCCAGCCTTCCAAACCTCCTTTAACAATAATTTCTTGCAAATTAGTTCCCAATTCACCCACTTTTTGATTTAAGATTAAGTTACCCTCGGAATCGGCCACGTAAACCTGAGCCTTTGTAACATCCCATTTCAAAAACCAACCAGTTCTGATGGTTAATTCATCAGAACCACTGTATTTTTCTCTCAATTTGTTAATTAATTCAGGGATTTCCAAAGTCAACAAGGCGTTGTTGATGGAATTTCTAGAGAAAATGTTACCGAAAGAACCTGCAACAACCAACTTCATACCTCTGGCCAAAATTGCAGTGGCAGCTTGTTCTCTAGAAGATCCAGTACCGAAATTGAACCCTGACACGATGATATCATTAGGTTTAGTTTTAGAGTAGAACTCTCCGTCATAGTTTTCCATACACACTTGTGCCATCTTCTCTTTTGGAACATCATCTTGATAGGTGTACTTACCAGGATAGATACCATCGGTGTTGATGTTGTCGGCGTCACAGAGAATCAACTCACCTTCAATTGATTTAGGGAACCCGTCCAATACTTGGACGGCTTGTGCGTCTTCTTCAACCAAGTCATTGGTGGATTCCGAGGCATCATTAGGAATTGAGATGGACTTAACGATTTCGGGATTTTCCTTGACTGCTTGGCCATCAATTTCCTCAGGACCTCCAATTTTTCCTAATACGGCCGAAGCAGCGACGATTTCAGGAGAGGCCAAGTAGGCCAAAGCATCTTTGGAACCCATTCTTCCTTTAAAGTTACGGTTGGTGGCTGAAATTCCTACTTCGCCTTCCTTCAACAATCCCGCTCCCAAACCGATACATGGACCGCACCCAGCAGGTAATGGAATAGCACCGGCATCAATGATGTCTTGCCAAGCACCGATAGCTTCAGCATCCTTTTGCACATGAGAAGAAGCAGCAGCGACGTAGAATTCAACACCTTCAGCTACTTTGTGACCTCTGATCACATCAGCAGCGGCCTTGATATCACTCAATCTAGAGTTGGTACAAGAAACGAGGTAGGCTTTGTTGATGGGTATGTTCTGCTTGGACAAATCGTATAATGAGTTGGAGACTTTGACCGAGTTAGGACCAGAAATCGATGGTGATAAGGACAGCAAGTCAACCACCAAGTGTTTGGCATATACTGAGTCTGGGTCCGATTCGAACTTGTTGTTTACGAGAGCTTCGATAGTTTTTTCATTGACTCTTGGGTGTGGTTGAGGTAATTTCTGGATTCTACCCTTGTAAAAGTCAAGAAGAACGTCATCCACTGGGAACAATCCAGACAAGGCACCCCATTCGGTGGTCATGTTGGCGATGGTTAATCTGTAGTCTACTGACAATTTGCTCACACCTTCACCAGTGAATTCAACAGCATGATTTAATACCTCATCGTTATTGAAGATACCACAAAGGGCCACAATAACATCTTTACCGGTGACTCCTTTTGGCAATTCGTTGATCAACTCCACCTTGGCCACTGGAGGAATCTGCCACCACGTCTGACCGGTGGCCCAGATCGAAGCTGCATCTGTTCTGACAATAGGTGTACCTAATGAACCTACACCTCCGTAGGTATTTGAGTGAGAGTCAGATGCTACGGTCAAGTTAAGTGGGAATGCATAGCCTTCTTCGATCATGATCTGATGCCCAATACCTCTTCCAGCAGGATAAAAATCAATGCCTTGCTCTTTGGCAAAGTTCTCGATGTTGGAATACTTCTCCAAGTTCTTTTCGGACTTGTTTTGAACATCGTGATCAAGAGTACACACCACTTGCTTGCGGTCGTGGACCTTGGTAGCTCCCAACCCCATGAACTTAGTGGCCACTGGCCACGAGTTATCATGGGACATGCAATGTGCTGGTTTGATGGTTACATAATCACCACTGAAAACCTTTTTACCCTTATCCACTCCGATAGCGTACTTCTGCACGATCTTCTCAGTCAAGTTTTGACCTCTGAGTAACACGGCACTGGTCGATAACGGTCTGGTCTGAGGACCAGTCCTAAGTATCCTCGAATGCATGGCCATCTTGCAAAAAACGTATGGTACCAAAATGCAAAATGTTTTAGAGCCCGAAAATTATTATAAAACTTTTCATGTTTCTCCAGGTTTATGCGGCTATTATGATAAATGAGTCAGAACTTTCACGTCGCACTGTATTGGTCTGCCGATAAGGCACCGTTCGCCGGTGCAGGAGCGTCACGTGAAAAGAGCGAAGAGGAAGAAGAGTTTCGTGTGGGATGTGGGTTGATGGGTAGGGAAATGGCCGTTCACGTTGCTCTTGCTGCAGTACTAGCATCGTCCTACGTGTTTAGCATATATGTTTTCCGGCCAGAGCACCTTCGGTTAAAGCATCGAGATGAAACGGATGTTATATACCATCGCATTCGCCGCGTAATGCTCTTGTGTGTGTTCTGGATTTTGGCGCTACCGAGCATACTAAAGTCAATTGATGGCACACTTGGGTATTGGGAGATCGTGCGGAGTTTTGGGTTGATCCCCGGATATAGCCCCCATGCATGGACCACCGATCTCACCAATGTTGTCCGCAGCCTTGCAACCATCTCGGTGTTGTATGTGGGAGTGATCTTCGACTACGTTTGCAGCATCGAGTCTACCAGCCAAGTTGTAGACGATTTCAAGGATACGTTTTTGAGCATCCAAGGGTTCCGGTCACATATGTTTGCACCTTTGTCCGAAGAGTTGATATACCGGTGCCTTATCATAAGGGTGTTGGTCTACGGCGGTACTACATCCAGTGAGCGCGCCCTTGCCTGGACACCTTTGTTTTTCGGCTTGGCCCATATTCATCACGCGGTGATTTTGGCCCGCACCACCAAGTTACCAAAGTCGATGATTGTATTCAATGCCGCGTTTCAAACCTTGTATACTACCGTATTTGGATTATTGGCCAACCATTTTTACTTGCAGTCCGGTTCGCTTTGGTGTCCCGCAGTGGTGCACGCGGTATGCAACATCCTCAGCTTTCCTGCCCTTGCAGTCAATGGTCTGAAATTGTATCAGTCTGTTTACTATTCGTTGTTGCTCCTAGGTGCGGTCCTGTTTTGTCGTCTAATCCATGTGTTATGAATTTCAAAATCGCACGCGCCTGCATAATTGAGGGTTTGCTTATACTAATAGGCGAAAGTAGTGGTGCCAACGGGAACGGTGCTACGTATGCCAAACCCAAACGTCTTTGTACGTTTCGAGTAAATTTTTCATTTTATAGTACAGCTCACCCAGTTCCAATACGTCGCGATGTTCTTTCAGCTTCCCCTAGCCTCTTACTTCTGTACCTCTCATCTTCTGCTCCATATTTCGGTGAACCCCTTTCTTGCCAGTGCGCACGACTTTGGTTTGATTTGATCTCTACGTACTCGGTTGTTTGTACTGTAATCAAAAGTTTTTGGAGATTTCACGTCCTGTTCTAAATTTGTTCTCCAGACATTTGCTGCATTTGCGTTCTACCTGAACGAGTTTAATAAAGCGTTCATTCATTATCTTGGGCTAAATAACGTGCCGGGACTATCACACATTTTCTCCACTTCGCCGTCCCCCGACTTAGACCCGATTTGTCACGTCTATTGACTAGATCATTCTTGATTACACCTTCTTTTATAAAATTTAGCATATCAACAAATATACCATAAGGCCTGTTTTTCTTCAAAAATATTGCATATCCACTATACCCTTTTGATGATTTACTCAAGTACAAACAATGTCCCAGAAAACCCACTATGAATCCGCTGTCCAGGATATAGAACAGGAAAAGAAGATGGTGGCCGCTTTAAAGCGGTTATCGATAGGTAACATGATGAGTTATGATCCAGATTTGCCGATGGAAAACATGGATCAACAATTCCGTTACCAGCAAATGTCTGACGAGTCTCCAAACCCTCTGTCAAATGGCACCGACTCGTCATCCACTTCTCTGAATAACCATTCTCCCTACAATACACCCAAAAGGTCTCCATCAAGAAGACGATCTGCATTATCCCGTAGCCTGTCGTTGCACAAGGAATACGTTGAAGAGGGTGAAATTGAATCTGATGAGTTTTTCGATGCTGAGGATAACGACCATATTTTAGATACAAATACCTTATTATGGGTCCCTGCAAACTTACACCCCGAAGTCAATCCTGACAAATTCAAGGTTCACGTCAAGACAACCGTTGAAGAAATTATGGAACGAAAGCTTAGTAGAAAGAGTTCCTTGTCAAGAAAGTCTTCCTTAAGCTCCAGCTCTTTGCCCAACAATGAGTCTGAAACAACGATATCCCAGCTCAATAACGACCCAAACACTTCCAAGGATGGTCCAGAAACCCCTACCAAGGACAAAAGAAACTCTATTCTTCAGCCAAGCAACAGGTTCAGCAATCCGTCATTACGTGAATTGACTTTTGAGCTTGAAAAGATGTCGAAAAGGGCTGGAATGGATGCTAATGATGCTGTTACTTTGGCTAGAACATTATCCACTTCTTCATTAGGATATACTGATGTTGAAAAGTTGGCCATGGATGAGTTAAGTGCATCTCCCCATACGTCTCCCCTGCATTCACCAAGAAGGAACCCCGATACCAACTTTTTCGAAAATAATTCTGATGAAGATGATGAAGATGATGACGGATTATTGGATCCAGATTCTCCCACTGCAAAGAAGTACCAACAAATATCACCATCGGCCAAAAAATCCAATCATTCTCCAACCTCTTCTACATTACATTTGCAACAAGCTTTGAAGAACCAGTTTCTTCAGTCCCAACTAGAGAGGGAGAGTCAAGCAGAAGAAGATGAAGAAACTATACATATGAATAAGCAACGCCATGATTATTCACACCAGCATCCACAAGGTCAACAGATCCCTGTGCAGCCTCATCCCAAACACCAGCATGCATCGAACGCACCATCGGAGCATTCTCGTTCGGCTCAAGATTTTGCGTTGAAGAGAAGCAGAAGACCCGACTACAGAAAGCAGTCTGGCCCCACTCAAGTGCCTGTTTCCTCTGGATCAAGCTTGCAGACTTCCAAACACGGTAAGTTGACAGAGTTGAGAAACAACTTGAACACCAGCTTTGGTGAAATTGTGCCCCAAAATAACACCTCGTCTTTTTCGCATAAATCAGCAACCACCCATAAAAGTTTTGACAAACGAAGTGCCAGGGACTCTCAGCTTTTGTTCAGCTATAGAAATCCTAACGATCCATCCTATAAGAATAGGAGTAGCGACTCTCTCAATGCGGCCAACTCTCTCCCTAAGTCTGGGTCTCCTTATCCCAGCTCTGCAGTTCCACATTCGCCAGTCGAACAACAATTTGCTCCAAAGTATAGTCAGCAAAATTTGACGGCCAAACGTATTTCACGTATCAAGTCAATCCAGAATGGCATTGATCAAGACAAGTCCAGACCACGCCAAGCCCCACCTACTCAGCCAGATGCGAACCGCGTTCCTTCGCCTAGCTCTTCCAGCCATAGGTCTCATCGTGATCACCAGCAACATCAGCAACGCCAACCATCTCATACACTGACCCACAATCAATACTATCCTCAATTAAATCAGCAACGTCAACATCATCGTAGACCGGAAAACGAGCAGCCATCACCAACCAACTTATTGGAAGATATACCCCAAGCGGAGCATCGCTCTAGACGTCATCATCGTAGCCATAAGAAGGGAACGGATTCTCAAAAAACTTTGCACCAACCCTATGCCAGTAAATCGGCCATGAATGAAAAGACTCAGCAGTTAAACCAGAACTTGGACTTGTTGAGATCAGAAATTAATGAATTCAAGGAGAGCTTAAACAAGAATGAAGGATACAGTCCATATGATAAGCCACTTCCAGCCATCAAACAAGACTCAGGACCTCCAAGTGAGACTAACGAATCAGATTTCAGCTTTGAACTTAGCTACCAAGATATCAGCTACGAGGATACCTTAGGAATCGAAAAAGAAGTATTGGGCGAATTGGGAAAGAATACTCATACGAGACAGGCCAAACAGGACAATATACTCGATGCCAACAGAGCCTTGTTGGATGAGATTGAAAATGGTCCTGGGTCAAGTGACGAAGAAACGGAAAGCCCAATAGTTCCTCCTAAGTCAGAAACTAAACAAGACACCAAGCCAGACAATAAACGTGTAGGGTCAACGGGAGATCATGATACCCCAATCGACGAAGTTGCTCAACAGAGCCACCGGAGTGACAATTCCCCTCATGATGATTCAAACCTCAGTTCTCAACAGGAAAATATCAAGCTTCAATCCCCTCCGAAAAACTATAGACATCATAAAACGGAAGAATTTATTCCAACGACTGAGAACGAGCAAGATCACTCACTTCACAACGGAAAGTTGAGATCTAACAATATCAAATCTCGTGTCACTCAACCAAACAGCTCTGTTAACAAACAAGACTCAGCCTATCCATCACCTACAGTGTCCGTTGCCGAAGTTCCGCACCAAAAGATTCAGCAGCACAACGAGAGAACACCGCACTATATTGGAACTGAAGAAGCTGGACGAGCAGTGCCTCTGGTGAATCCTGTGCAAGCGTATCAGGCAAATACTTCATCACCATTAGAACCCGAGTTTGATCATGCCATAGATAGAAAGTTGTCTAGCGATAGTCCAACCCGCTCGTCCAAATCGATGGAAAATGGGGTTCCACCAATACCTGAAAATGAAGTTTCTGATGATTCGAGTTTTGAAACTTCGCCAACTAAGTCGAGATCAAAGAAATCATTTGGACTTTTGCAGAACAATACCAATTCCGTTGACTCAGGCATCAATAAGAGCCCTACGAAGAAATTGAAAAAGAAAAAATCATGGCCATGGCTCAAAGAAAGATCGTTAAGCCTTTCTTCTGCGGAGGTTAATACTCTCCCCCCGGTTGAAGAGTCTTCACCTACATCACCATCAAGATCAGTTTCGACTCCCGAGACATTTTCTCGTAAGGATAGGGAAGAGGAGGAAGAAGAAGAACACAAGGTGAAACAGAGGTCAACTAGTGAAGGAAAGGAGAATATGATCACAAAACTTTTTAAGAAAAAGAAGCAGACACACAGTCCGGGGACCGTTCCTAGTATAAATGAAGTCAAGGAACCAAGTTCACCAGTAGATTATGAATCAGATACAGAATCCAAAAAGTCAGGCAAGAAGAAATCGACTGGGATCTTCAAGAAGAAGAGCCGTGCTAAGCTTTTAGACAAGGATGTGAAGGACAAGCACGCAGAAAACATAATTGCCAGTGCTTCTCTAAACAGCCCGACATCAGAAGTATTTCGTAGCAGTACTGAAGGAACCCGCAAGGATTCAGAGGATTCAATGGACTGGAAAAAATCCAGCGAGGATAACGAGAAGGAAAACGAAGGAGTTTACAAAGTATTAAAAAAACAGGAGAATGGACCACCAGTTGAAGAGATAGTTGTTAGTGAACCGGATACCCCAGTAAAGGAAAAGAAAAGTAAAAAGACCAAGTCCGCAAAGAAATCAAACGATAAAACAGATGGATTGACTGAAAAGTCTAGAAAAAAGTCGAGTGACGGCTTGAAAGATCTCAAGACGTCAGATGCAAAAGAAGGAGACGAGGTTGAAGACACCGGCGTGGCCAGCGAAGATAAACCTCAGACCACGTTAGATGTACAGGAAAAGTTGAAGAAGTCTATCAAGAGAACTTCGAAGGCTAACCAACCAATTGTGTTTACCGACTCAGCCTTTGGGTTCCCTTTACCTCCACCATCACAGTCTACATTGGTGATGTTGGACTATAGGTTCCCGGTCCACGTAGAGAGAGCTATCTATCGATTGTCACACTTGAAATTGGCCAACCCAAAAAGATCCCTTCGAGAACAAGTATTGTTGTCAAACTTCATGTATGCATACCTTAATTTGGTGGACCATACGCTACACTTAGAACAGCAAATGACCAATAATGAAACTGATCAAGAAGATATGGACGCGGAAAATCCCGACCAAGATCTTGTCTTCGCAAGCGACGAACACATGCTGATCGAAGAGGAAAATATCGATGGAATAGATGATAGCGATATTGTTCCGAACGGAGAGTCGATTCCTATTGACTTGGACATATCGGAACTCGAAAACGCAAACTCTGAAATCCGAGTATAATGTTTAGTCATAGCCCTACATTCTCACTAAAACAATACCCCTATAAAATACAAAGTGAAAAAAGTACAATGTATACTTACATAGCACATAGTTAACGAAAAAGAGTACATGTTCAGACTACAAACATGATATGCGCGAATCCAAACCAGCTTTTCTGCTGAACCAATAAGGTAAGCAACTACGTAAGCTAACCATGGTCTGCCCACTAATCACGCCACGTACTGAACCTCCCATCACACTATGCGGAGAACGCGGAACACGATCAAATGCCGGATCACGTGCCAATGTCATCACCATTTTTGATACACGTAAACAGCCCGTCTCAGCCCACTCAAAAAAATAAACGAATCAACTATATATAGAGATCTTCCCAGATTTTAGTCAGATAGTATTATAAACTACACAACTGTCAGGACTGGAACCATCGCGAATATTGGGGATTTGACAACTATGAGTAGATCATTACCATTGTTATCGGCTCGCGTAGTAGCATCACACAACACCAAAAAAGACTGCTGGGTTACGTTATACAACCGTAAGATCTATGATGTCAGTAACTTTATCGATGAACACCCAGGTGGAAGTGACATAATAATGCCTTATGCTGGTAAAGATATAACCGCCATCATGGCCGACGCCGATTCACACGAGCACTCAGAGAGTGCTTACGAAATGTTGGACGATGATATGTTGGTGGGGTATTTGGCCACTGCTGAAGAAGAAGAAGAGTTGTTGAACAACAAAAACAAAACCGGTGTCGAAGTTAAGCTCACCAACAACTTCGACATGTCTGAGTTCCACAGCGAGCTTCCTGCTTTAGAATACTTGTCTATTCAGACTGACTTTGAAGAAGACGCTAAAAAACACAAGTTCCTTGACTTGAATAAACCTCTTCTCAAACAGGTGTTTTTTGGTGGCTTTTCCAAAGAGTTCTATTTGGACCAAGTGCACAGACCAAGACATTATGGTAAAGGTTCGGCTCCATTATTTGGCAACATATTGGAACCATTATCGTTGACTTCATGGTGGTTGGTACCACTCATCTGGTTGCCATGTAATTTCTACATCTTTTACGTTGGCTTCGTAAACCAGAACCCCATTATTGCGTTGAGTTTATGGATAATGGGATTGTTCGTTTGGACACTCGTTGAGTATTGTATGCACAGATTCTTGTTCCACTTGGATGGGTACTTGCCAGACCATCCCGCCGCTTTGACGCTCCATTTCCTTTTACATGGAATTCATCATTACTTGCCAATGGATACTAAGAGATTGGTTTTGCCACCTACCTTGTTTGTTGTGTTGGCTTATCCATTCTACAGGCTCGTCTTTAAAATCTTTCCATTCTACATGGCTTGTTCGGGATTTGCAGGCGGTACTCTTGGCTACATTTGTTACGACGTGACCCACTACATCTTGCACCATGCTAAATTACCCCAGTTTTTGCAAGACATCAAGACTTACCATTTAGAACATCACTACAAAAATTATGAAATGGGTTTTGGTGTTACTAGTAAGTTCTGGGATGTTATTTTCGGTACTGAGATCACCGACACTATTCAAAAAAGTAATTAGACAAAATATTAATGAGGTAAAGACGAGGTATTTATATGTTTGATATGGCTATAATAATTCTTTCTGTACATGCGAGAGCCAATATATTGAAAAATCCATCACCTTTGTAGCATCAATAGTCGTCAAGTAAATAGTTGTCAGCATCAATGTTGTTCGAGCCATGAGTCAAGGCATTTTTACGGAGAAGTTTCAAGTCTGATGTCCTTTTCTTATGACTAACGGTTGTAATATACGACAAAGTCTTTTGTTTCGTGTGCCAATAAAGCTCGTTATACTTTTTCTGGATCTCCAATCTTTTCATATAGACAGTTTTGAGATCGTGAGCATATCGTTTGCGACGATTGCGGATTTCGAAGTAGTGTTTCAAACTGTGTTGATACTTAACAGTATCGCTTTTGGGTAAACTTTTCAAGTATCGTATGACATCAAATTTGTCTTCATCATCGTATGCTTCATTGTTTCCATTTCCATTTTCTTCATCATTTTCATTTTGCTCCTCCGCTTCTTCGTCATATTCATATTTGTATTCAATGTTCTCGAACATCTCTTCACATTTTTTGTATAATTGTGCGTATGGCTCGGGATTGTAGTAATTATAGGGAGACTCCATGCTATCAAGTCCAGTTAATAGAATGTGCTGCCAGCTCAATTTTTGGCTCTTACTCTTCAAATCGAAGGTTCCTCTAATATTGGACATTTTGGCCACTAACGAGTTCAATAAACAGTCTACTTTGCCAGCTACTTCTTTGCTCATTTCTTTGGTAGTTTGGTTCGAGATATTAGGTGCTACTTCAAAGTTTTCGTCTATCTTTTTCCAAGCAGCAGCTTTCCAGGCTATTTTTCTTTCCACCATGGCTGCGACTTCGTTTAACAAGTCTGCTTTACTGTTACTGGGAGTCACAGTGTAAGTTATCTTGGTACGTTTCCCTAAACCGTTTTCATCCACAATTTGGTCATCCAACCCTGTGTCTTCTTCCAAATCGTTCTCATCATCGTCATTATCCAGAGAATCATCGTGTTCTTCTTCATTTTCGTCTCCTTCAATTTCGTCTTCTTCATCCTCATCCTCGTCATCTTCTTGCTCTCCATCATTCAGCTTCTCGTTTTGTTCTTCTCCATTGTCCTTGTCTAGCCTTTTTCTTTGATAAAGCTCTCTTTGAATCTTCTTTTCTTCTCTCAGAATTCCATATCGCAGGAGGAAGTATTCCTGGGCAGCCTTTTCTCGATCTTGCTGAAGCTTTTCAAAATCAACATCTATGTCGTTCTCAAATGCGTCGTTGGGCACAAGGCAGTCCATATACTTGAGGGATGTTTGGGGATCGGGAACTTCATCGCTGGGCAAGGGCCATGAACCCCAGGTGGATCGAGGAAACATTGGATCTATTCTTTTTAGCAAAATACTGGAGTAGAGGTGGACCGCCAAGTCCAGTCTGTAGTCCTCCTCTATCGACTCCAACACCTCTTTTCTTTCCTCTGGAGTTGACATTAGTATTGTGTTTGATTTATGGGCTAAATCTCAAAATGATTTTTATCGCGTTCTCATCGGGCTGCAAATTGATAGAAGAATGAATGTTACGAGGGCAGCCGATACTTAAGCCTTTTGACTATAAACGAAGTTGACGTAGCGAGAATGTGATGTAGATGATTACTATCGAGCTATTAAATCGGGCTACTAGGAATCTAGTGATGAAACCACTTGGTCAAAGATAGACGACCAGAAGTTATGGTCGTATGACAAAATTGCAAATTTAAGACATAACATATAAAATATATCAAATATGTAAATCGTGAGGTTATGAAAACAGACTAGATTAGCCTTACACTGTTTCACATCATGCAATATCAATTCGTTCGTAGCTCGTGAAGGGGCCATCAACTTTTTACTGTCATATAAGTCTACTAAGATTTGCTTTTCGGTGCTACAATTTGCATCCAGTGCGAAGACTGAGTGACATCAGTTGTACTAGATCAAAATATATGAGTTCTGTGTTAATTGTTCATATAGGTGCAGGTAGTCATTCACAGAGCAAGACTGAACAATATCGAGATCTACTTCGTAAGGCTTTGAGAAGCGATACGTTCCACAAATGCACCCAGCGCATTGAGCGATCTGATTTGACCAACACTGGCTTTGGATCATGTTTGAACTTGCTAGGCCAGGTTGAATGCGACGCTAGTTTCATACGCTCCAAAGGTAAGAGTGTTGAGATTGGGTCGTTTGTGGGCTTGAACAGCACGTTATACCCAATAACCGAGACCATGAATCGGTTTGACAGAGTATGGCAGAAATACTCCAATTACGCCAACTTGGGTCTCACCAAACCAATTGCATTGACAGAATCTTCATACAAAGCAGCAGCCAGTACCCTAAACCCGCCTCATAATATACAGCCGGTCAATTTGGTGCTGAAACTAGCACAGGAATATTACGACCTGGCCAAAGAGAGACTCACCGAATCACAATTTCACGATGCTGTTACAGATACAGTAGGCGTAGCACAAATCGACAGAGACTCAACCACTCTAGGAACGTCTTCAGGTGGCAACTTCTTCAAGTTTCCAGGTAGAATTGGATGTGCAGGTATTATCGGAGCAGCAATTGATTTTGCTAGAGTCGATGATACTGAGTACAGTTGTATGTGCAGCGGTAACGGAGAGGATATAATAGCAATGAAGTTGGCCCACCATGTTGTAACACACAGATACGTGGGAGAAGACTACGGCGAAGAGCTTATGAAGCTAATAAAGGACTTGAGTGAGAAGCACAATTTGCTAGCCGTGAATGAAAGAGGCGAAGAAATTGTTTATGTGGGGGTGATTCTCGTGGTGAATAACCTAAAGACGGGTAGGAAACTACTAGTATATTGCCATAGTACAAACACATTTTACTTTGGATACAAAGTTCATGACAATTCCCCAAAAGTCTTTCTTAGTTCCATCAATAACTACGGGAATGGAGATAAGTACGCATATGGAGAGTGCAAAATATAAAAGTGTGTTTTTAAAAATGCATAATGTAGATAGGTGAGCTTATAGAGAATACGATAATTCTAACCAAAGATATATTAAGTATACACGGATTCAAAGAAAGATTAATTTTTAAATTTTACAATTATTTAAACTAACTTAACTTATTTAACGGGAGGTAGCGTGGACTTTTTGGAAAGCACCCTTTTGTTGTTGCTTAGAAACAACATTCTTGGCACCAGCAGCAGCAGACTTGGCCTTTTCAGCCTTTCTGGCAGCCTTAGCAGCCTTCTTAGCTTCCTTGTCTAAGGCCAACTTGGTTTCTCTGGCAGCCTTTCTGTCAGCTGGCTTTTGGGATCTTCTTTCTTTGATTAATTCTAAAGAAGCACCGACAATGGCTCTTTGGTTCTTGACGGACTTTCTAGATCTTCTCTTGGAAGTTTCTTCAGAAAGACCCTTCTTGTGTTGTCTTCTGTATAAAACAGTCCAAGCAATTCTTCTTGGGTTCTTTCTTTGTTGGAATAAAGAGGCAGATTTGGAGGAGGCAAATCTGAAAATCTTGGAGTCACCTCTGACAAATAAGGTACCTCTACCTGGGTAGATTTTAGAACCTGAAAAGGAATCAATTTCGATCTTCATTTTAAGTACTAGAATGTTAGTATAAGGGGTCTTATAAAATTTATGACTAATGAAAATGTGACCTGGCTTGACTGTGCTTGACTTTTGAACCTGGCCTCCTATCTTCACTATTGTATTGATGGCTGCCTTGAGTACATGATATAATTAAACAAGTTAACTGACTCTAGTTTGATGTTTCTGAAGTCCCAACTGAAGTCCATATAATTTGAAGTAGTTGATTTCTGGTCAAGTTGCTACCCGTTACTCTGCCATGATTCGTTCTTGGATCTCTCATTTCTCTTATGGTATATCTCGGTCACATTTGGTTCATTCTTAGCTTGTTTAAAGCTACATACCTATTCGTGGTTAAATAAAGTAAACACCAAAAAAGCAGTAGTGGAAATTTTTTCAACTTTTTTTTACCCACCAAAGTGAAAATCGAGACTAGCGAGGGCTAACTCAGGAGTGGTGATGGTAGAGTGCGCACGTGATAGAGCTCTAGTAGTGCGAAAGGGTGCGGGTGCGTGGCACTAATACTATAGTGACTGGGGTATGGTATGCCGTACTGAGAGTGCGCATCATGTGACCCCTGTGACTGCTGTTTTGGCATCGAGATTTTCACTCCACGAACCGCATCGGATAAAATTTTCAGAACTGGTCTCACAATTTAATCTTACTTTTCTTCCCTATTATCCAGACCGGAGTGTAAAACAGAAACAAACGCAGAGATGGTCCGTATCATGACTTAATTCCTGAGAGGGTGGCTAATGGGTTTAGCTAGGTTCATTGTAACCGTATACTAACATATAATAGGCCCAAAAATCTAAGTCCCAAGAGAACATTAACGCCAAATTAGGTTTGGTTATCAAATCCGGTAAGTACACCTTAGGTTACAAGTCCGTTATCAAGTCTTTGAGAACTGGTAAGGCCAAGTTAATCATTGTTGCCGGTAACACCCCAGTCTTGAGAAAGTCTGAATTGGAATACTACGCCATGTTGTCCAAGACCCAAGTCTACTACTTCCAAGGTGGTAACAACGAATTAGGTACCGTTTGTGGTAAATTATTCAGAGTCGGTACTTTAGCTGTCTTAGATGCCGGTGACTCCGACATTCTTTCTTCCATCAATTAAGTGACTTGATTTATATTTTGTATAATAATAAAACTAATAGATTGGAAACAGTCAAGAATATTTGTAGGAAAATTAACCTGAGCTGGTGAGATGAATGTACAGAATCTTTAGCGGTGGATTAAGAGATTATAGAGATGGAAAATCAACGCCAAACCTAGGACTTATTTACTGTATTTGGATCTCCATTTCTTCGTGACTATATTAGGTATTTAAGGATATATGGGCCGAGTGAAATTAGTTATTTTGCATTACGTCTAATTTCTCTTCTAGTTGACGTATTTCTTGCTCTTCTTGGGCAATGTAATCGTCAATATCTAGTTCTCCTTCTGTGTCATTGTCGTTTTCGTCACTTCGATCAATTTCCGAACTGGCCTTTACGGGACTTCCTATATCGCTATAATTGATGTTTAGTATAGTCAATTGTCTCTTTTGGTCGTCGATCTCTGATTCTAGGTTCGCACACTGATTAACTAATAAATCGTATTCGTTTTGATATCGAACTACCCTCTCGATTATAGACTCTCTGTTTTCTATTAGGTTTGGATAAAGTCCAATTAGCTCGAGGATTTGCCCACACATACCGCCTACATCGTTAGGGGTATCGTTTGAAAGCATAGCAAGACTTTTGGCATCTGGCGATGTAGACACGGTCTTGCTCAATTCGGGAAGCTTCACCACTGTCTTGTTTTCTGCCCCGTTTTCTCTTATTTCTCCTTTGTACTGGGTGTATTCAGTATAGCTACGATCAACGTAGATAGACTTGCCGTCTGCCCTTTCGGGACGAATATCCATATTTATGTTGTTTGCAATATCAGGGTTTTCATTGAGGTTGCTTGAATGCCGTATTCTGTGTTTCGGTTTGCTAATCTTGTACAATGCCCCTTCATCAGCACTGGGGTCTTTAAGAAGGGTAGTTATGCTGGGTCGTTTGACGATGGCATTGGTGAAAAGTCCCGCGGGACGAAACTTGAGCGCATTTATAGACGCTATGGATTGGTCGGTACGATCCAAAAAGTAGCTTAGCGACGACATCCACTATTGTTTTGATGGTGTTGCAGCTTGTTTTGATACGTGAAGATATATTCGAGGCCCGATCACGTGATACCATCTTAAAGTTTTTTGGATCTTTCTAATATTATGACATAACTAACGATGGTGGTGGACTTGGATCAGTACGCCAAACCAGGCAAAGATCATTATATAGCACTTGGACTCGAAGGATCGGCCAATAAGCTTGGTGTTGGTGTTATCAAGCATCCGTTGGGACAATTATCAGCCACGAACCAAGCACAAGTGTTATCGAATATCCGAGATACGTATGTGACACCACCTGGAGAAGGGTTCTTGCCCAGAGACACAGCAAGACACCACAGAAACTGGGTGGTTCGGATCATTAAAGCAGCACTTATAGAAGCCAAAATACGCGGCATTGATATCGACTGTATCTGTTTCACTCAGGGTCCCGGTATGGGAGCACCCCTTCAGAGCGTGGTAATAGCAGCTCGTACCTTAGCACAACTATGGAATGTCCCATTGGTGGGAGTTAACCATTGTATCGGGCATATTGAAATGGGACGTGAAATCACCGGCGCAGTCAATCCGGTGGTTCTTTATGTCAGTGGAGGAAACACCCAAGTCATTGCCTATTCTGACCAAAGATACCGTATATTTGGAGAAACTTTGGATATCGCTATAGGAAACTGTCTTGATAGATTTGCACGTACCCTCAAGATTCCCAACGAGCCTGCACCCGGCTACAATATCGAGCAAATGGCCAAAAAGGGAAGGCATCTCGTAAACCTTCCCTACACCGTCAAGGGCATGGACTTGTCAATGTCCGGGATCTTGGCCAACATCGACCAAATTGCCAAAGACTTGTTTGGAAAAGCCAAGCAGGTCAAGAACAAGCAGCTTGTGGATGAAGAGACAGGAGAGCCCATCACGAAGGAGGACTTGTGCTTCTCATTACAGGAGATTTTGTTCTCGATGTTGGTGGAAATCACCGAAAGAGCGTTGGCTCATGTCAATTCCAACCAGGTTTTGATTGTAGGCGGAGTGGGGTCCAACGAAAGGTTGCAGGAGATGATGAAGCTCATGATTGAAGATAGGAAAAACGGCCAGATATATGCTACAGACGAACGTTTTTGTATAGACAATGGGATCATGATTGCCCATGCGGGACTCTTGAGCTATAGAACTGGCCAAACAAACGAGTTGTGGAACACAGTATGTACGCAGCGGTTCCGCACAGACGAAGTGTTTATTAAGTGGAGAGACGACTAATATATTCTGGACTCGGGTGCTAAAAACTCAACCAGTGACATTTGTAATATCCCGAGCATTTTAGTAGACTACTTGTAGACGGCCCCACTTTGCCAGGTATGCTTGGCGAGTATCGGCCAACATCAACATAATTGAAAAAGGCGTTGTACGATACATCTCCACCGTACAATGGTCAGATACGATTAGCACAAAACCGCAGAAGCACCTCGCCAACGACCGAGTTCGTGGCGGCTCTTTTGTCTATTAATGTACACTCACGCAAAAGGCTGGCGAGCTTTCGCACGCTCGTTCCGTCCCATTTTGCAGCAGTCTTGTAATTGTAGTTCGCAGCCAGGAGTGCGGCCGCACTGGTGGTGTAGCGCACAATGGCGGTATCGTACCTGTTATGATTGGGATTGGAGGATATTTCGACAGTATCAATGGGCCCGAAGATCTCCATGATCTGCTTTAATACATCCGAGGTGAACAATTGCTCGAGCTCGCGCTTGTGCTTCCACTTGACCCGCACTTGTGCTGGGGAGTCTTTTGCGGCCCCCCCGGGGGAGCCCGCGCTGTGCAAACTCGCTATGTAGATTTTCGGTGGTGGTAGCTGGCGGTACGAGACATACGGCGGCACAGGCGCTGACGACGGTACGTACATCGCCTGCTCGTGCACTCTTCTTCGCTTGAGCCCATCTTCCTTCAACTTTTCTAGATTGGTGGCCCACTTCCGTTTGCCGACGTACTCTCCCATCTCGCTGGTGCGATCCGTGTTGAAGAGATGCTGCTGCTCGGCGCGGTGCAACTGCTCCTGGAACTTCCTGGTCGACGCTAATAGACTTTCAGCTTCGACCTTTCTCTGTTTTCTGATTCTCACAAGCTCATTGTACTGAGCCCGTAGTCCTTCGTCTATCAATATCTCGTAAACTTTGGACAATAAGTTGAACTTGTCGGCATCGCCTCCTTCCTTGTCAGGGTGGTACATCAATGCTTTACGCCTGTACTGAGTACGAATTTGGGAGTCCGAGGCATCAGCACCCACCTCAAGGAACCCGTAGAGATCGAGCTCTCCCTTGATGATCTGTTCTATGTCCTTGTCGTTATCTGTCATGGCTACCAGTGTGGCCGCTACTAACTTTATTTGAAATGCGCATCACCGCAACGTCGATTTTTACCACTTACATCAACAATTATTATCGTGTGTATATTTCTATGTAATGAAGCACTCGAGCAGAGTATTATACAGTTCGTGATACATAGCGTGAGAGTGTTTTTGGATGTTGGTAGAATGACCTAGCTGGTAGGAGGGGTCGGCATGCAAAGACTGAGTCCATGGTAATCTATGTATACAGCGCAAGTCTATCAAGAACTATAGCTGGGAAAATAGACCAAGGAGGTTATTTACGCCTTAACGTTTCTCAATCCATGAGTTGATCTGAAAATGGCATCTCCTTCCGAGTATCCTCTTCCCAAACCGAAGCCAACTCCCAACCAGACTGGGAAGGCTCTTCTCTTGAAAAATAAGACCGAGGCCAAAACACCTCCTCCAAAACCTAAACCGGTTTTGATAAGAGTGTTGGATAAAACAACATCCCACTTGTCATTCAACAAGTTCTGAGAAGTACTAGCAGAGGTTGGTACGACTTTTTGTTCAGTTGACATTTTTAGTCTAGGAAGGTTAGTATTTGCCAAAAATTTCCATCAACAAGCACCAGTCAACACGCTATCAAGTCAACCGATTCCATTGTTTTGAACGGCTAAACGACCTTGACCAGCGTGCTTGACCCTTTGGCGATCCAAACCATAGCATCTCCATCTAATACTTACTTGCAGTCTATTTGAATCAGCTCCAGCAACGCCGGTATCGTCGAACTGGAATTGAGTTTCTACTGGTTGGTCAGTGCGTTGATCACGCGGACGCGTGTCACGCACCTAGTCATGTGACGACTTGAGAATTTAATCACACGAAGCGTACGAACTAGCCGAGGCGCGCAGGACAAAAAACCTCTTTGTACCAGACAATTTGCAAAAGCCCCGACCCTGAAAATTCCGCTTGGGGCTATTTCTTATAAACGGTACGTGTAGTTATCAACCCACCACAATCTAGAGTCGTAAAACGCCTTTTCAAGGCTTAAGGGTGCACTTGGGTAGTGTCAATGACGCACAGGGCCAATAACGGGCGGCGCCCAGGG
The DNA here is from genome assembly GCA_030705105.1 of Suhomyces sp. yHKS641. Taxonomy (NCBI): domain Eukaryota; kingdom Fungi; phylum Ascomycota; class Pichiomycetes; order Serinales; family Debaryomycetaceae; genus Suhomyces; species Suhomyces sp. yHKS641. Next base: position 434,633 of record JANIWR010000007.1, read on the forward strand.
CACTTCAGATATTCCCGATTGGTGCAGGCAGCCGCACCCGATTGTCTGACACGATAGAGGCGAGAGAGTGGACAAGCGCGTCTCTAACCGTTGAGCAGAGTAGGCATCGTAGTCAGCCCCTTTTATTCCTCGGACGCCTAAAAATCTATCAAACCCACGTTCAAATGCCTCTGTCACGTCGGAAATTCGCCTACCGCTTGATAATAAGTGCCAAGTTGTCGCACAAACTTTAATTAGCACAACAAACCCTATGCAGTAGTACACAACGCTGAACCATGGCACACAACCAGAGGCTATTTGTTGCACTGCGCGGAATTTGGAGCTCATGTCCAATAATTCAATTCCAAGCGACATCCTCGATTACAACTCGTTAGTTTGTTGAGTCAACGAGCAAGAGATCGCATCCTCGCCTTGTGAACGGCTACCATACCCCCTTTTAGAATCCCTCAATGCGCTCAAGGGTGTCTCCCGTGAACTTGATCCTCGTGCGCCTTGTATAATATTCACAAGATTCCCTCGAGTTTCCTTGTTCATGTGGTGTCACCCTGAACCATTTCTCCTCGCCTTACTCCATCTCTACATTGTATTTTCCGTTGCAGTTTCGCAGAATAAATAAATCCCCGTACATTTCTTCCCGAACTATAGCTAGTCAGACGCGGCCCAACTGTCTATTTTCAAAGTTAGTGTCCTGTTACGTTTTTTTCCAATACTGTAAATATTCAAGTGGGAGCTTTTTTCTGTGAAAGTTTGATTTGTGTTTGTTGATCATTTAGAGAAGACTAGTGATCGTTTAGAATTACTTCGTTTAACCACAAATTTTGTGTTCTGTACATCAGCACGTAAATCTGCTAGATCCTTTTGATTGATACGGGATTAAGCACACCACCAACCCTTTCTATGCGAAACCATTTAGGTCTTCTTTGATCCTTGTCCTCAAAATTAAAGGTCAGAAATTAATAACAAACAAAACTCCAACTTAGTCACTCTTTTAAAACACACTGATGATGTCAGTGCCTTTCAACAATAACTACAACAACTCGGGGGTCTCGAGATCATCCAACACCAAATCAATAAAAAGAGATCAACCTCCCCTGAGGGGAGCGCCAACAACCACCCCGTTTCTGCAGTCACAATCACAAGTGCCTAATGCTGGCCCTCCTACAGAGCAACACCGCTCAAACAATAATCCGTTTAGATCGGCGGCAAACCCCACTGTTGGCCAGAAATCAAAATTCCCCGAGCCCCTCAGCGGTCCTAATAACAGACGGTTTCACCACTCCCGAAGTCAGTCCCATAATTCCCAATCGTCCTCTCCGTCTTTTAGGCCAATTCAACACGACCAAGACTTCGATACGAACTTTTTATTCAACAACAGTCCCGTCGGCACCCCTCCCACTGAAGTACCTCCCAAATGGACAGCACTAATACCCCCCATGCCGTCCAAACCCAAGTCTGCCTATAGTCCTGATAACTTAAGAGAATCGCTGGAAAGAAGTTACCCATCGTACCAGTTCCAACAGAAAACTACATCCACTCCCGCCAAACACTCGAGTGATTCCAACCACCTTCAACAACACCAACGTCACTCAATAGCGATATCTCCCAGTAGCGAAAACCAAAACATATTCGACAGCTCCAAAAGTACCAGCCAGGTAAGCTCGCACAACTTCCAGGCTCCTACATCTCAAAAGCCTTCTAATCATGCCAACGGCTTGGCTCCTCCTCACAACGTAAGAAACACGTCTAATGGAGGCACCCAAACCCCACCAAAGGCACCAACGGAGCCATTTCCTCCTAAAGAAAGATTAAGTTCGAAGTCGATGAGCCGTAAAGTAAGTGGTAGACGAAAGAGCAGAAAGACGTGTAAGCAGTGTGGCTTGGAGATCACCGGTCAGTTTGTAAGAGCGTTGCAAAGCGCGTACCATGTCGAATGTTTTACATGTCACGAATGTGGAAACCAATGTTCTTCCAAGTTCTTCCCTTATGAAGTTACCGACAAAGCCAATCCCGATATCAAGTATCAAGTTGCATTATGTGAATATGACTACTTCAAGAAATTGGACTTGATTTGCTTCAACTGTGACAGTGCCTTAAGGGGGCCCTACATCACAGCTTTAGGCAACAAGTACCACTTGGAACACTTCAAATGTAATGTTTGTCAAAAAGTGTTTGAGTCTGATGAAAGTTACTACGAACACGAGGGAAACATATATTGTCATTTCCATTATTCAAAACTCTATGCCTCACACTGTGAAGGATGTCATTCCTCAATTGTAAAACAATTTGTTGAGCTTTATAGAGGTGGAAGGAACCAGCAATGGCACCCAGAGTGCTACATGGTCCATAAATTTTGGAATGTCTGTATAATGGCGGACTCTGTTGGTTTGCAAACAACGTTTAAATTAACAGATGAAAGTCTTGCGAACTTAAAGTCTTTGAAAGATGTCGGCGAAGCAGACCCAGAATCAAAAATAGACGAAAGTCAGTATATTGATCCCAGGCTTCTCATACAGATTGAACAACAAATTGAAAACATAGTCATGCAAAGTTGGCTCACCCTATCGGGGTATGAAGAATCAACAGCTGCCTGTATCAGTGACATGCTTTTAAATGCATACACCGGGAACCAATCCAACGGTCTTTTCTCTACTGTGAAATTGGTCTTGAACGTTGAAATCCTCTTCACTGCGTTGGACCAAGTCTCCAAAATATGCCAGACCTGCGTACCTGTACTCAAAGAAAAGGTCAAAACACAACAACTTAAGAGTGGAAACAATTCTATCGATGATCTGGAATCGTCTTTAAGCTTAGAGCAGGATTATTTTCAACGTATAAAAAAGGAACCTAGAAATTTGTCAGGTAAAATCATGAGTTACTTGGCTATTCTTCGTAAATCCAGTCAGATATCTCAATCTGGTAGTTTATCTGCTGAGTTGTTATCGGTGATCACGGGATGTGCACATTATCTCAAGTTGTTGATCAGGATTGGACTTCATAATGCCTTGAAGGCAAATAAACTTTTGGGTTCAACCATTGCAACTGATGTATTTTTGAAGTCAACCGTCAAATATGAAGCCTTCAACAAGCCAACTGGAGAGGAATCTGCACAAGATATCGAAAAGATCAAGCAATTGACTGCAATATCTCCCTCGGCAACTGACGCCTGTGTTAGTTGTTCAAAGAGTATAGAAAAGTCATGCGTAAGGTTCCAGAACGATAGGTGGCACTCCAAGTGTTTCAAATGTTCGAACTGTTCAAGAGTAATACCCTTCGAAGAGGCAAGCCAAACTAGATTGAATAGCGACAATTTGGGCATAAGTTGTAAGAATTGTCCTTCAAATGGAAGACTAGGATTTGAACTTATAAGCGACTTATCGCAATTGATTTATCTTCTTCATATCGCTTTATCAAGATCCAGGTCTGTGATGAAGGTCGAGCTAGGCGTGTCTAGACAAATGCTGATCAAGAATGAAAGTGAGGCTGGTAATACAGTTCTACTTTCAAGAAATGCAAGTGTCACATCCAAGAAAGATGAATCCGATGCAATCACCGAAGACAATTACTCAAAAACTATCAGTGATGTGACAAAGTTGAGAACGAGAAGACAGAGTCAGAAATTATCCAATTCCATTAAAAAGAATGCTAAGAAATACGTTATTTTGGATGCACCAGTTGCAAATATGGCCAAGGAGGATAAAGTTGAAGGTGCCAATGCCACAACGGAAGAAGTAACAGCAGATGAATTAACCGATATGGTAAACAATGAGTCAGCTCTAACTAGGAGCGAAAGAAAAGCCAGTGCTGCATCACATTTATCGTACGTTGCAGAACATAATGAGACTGATCACTTCAACGTCAGAAAAGCACTCAAGATTAGGGATGAGCCACAGAGACAATTGACAAACGCCCACCTCGACAGAACTACTGATTTATTGAAGAACGAAAAATCCTTGACACTAGATGATATTCCTCGTATTGTTGCTGCAGAACAAGCCAGGGACCAACGTCCTAATGCATTCAAGCATCATAACTCATTGTACCAAAGGCAAAAGCCAATGGACTCAGTCAAAACACTCAACTCGAATGTGGGGTCTAAAAATGGACCCCAAATTACAAGTCCAACGAACGCTTTGGATTCGATTTTGAACACTCCAGCTCCAGCTCAGACCACTAGCAAGAAAGCAGTTTACTATTCTGAGTTAACGAAGGATGAACACTTTGTTATGAGACACATAGCAGTCGAAGCCTTGATGAATACAGGCGGAACGAACAAATACTCGAAGGAAGAAATTTTGGGATTGATACAAACCAAAAAGCAACCAACGTTCTGGGATAAGTTCAAGTTTGGAGGCGAATCGAGACGTAACGATAAAAATATGGGCGTGTTTGGTGTGGATTTACAGGATTTGACCAAAAAATACGGAGTAGACTCGGATTTAGGAGTTGGACCCTCCAAACTCAGGATTCCGGTTGTAGTTGATGATGTCATCAACGCTTTGAGACAAAAAGATATGTCTGTGGAAGGTATATTCAGATTGAATGGTAATATCAAGAAATTGAAGGAGTTAACTGAAGAAATCAATAAGAATCCTTTGAAATCGCCCGACTTCAGTTCCAAGACTGCCGTTCAATTGGCAGCGTTGATGAAGAAATGGTTGAGAGAATTGCCCAACCCATTACTCACATTTAATCTTTACGAACTATGGATATCTTCTCAGGCTGAAAGCAACATGGTGATCAGAAAGAGGATCTTGCAATTGGTCTACTGTATGCTACCAAGGAGCCACCGTAATTTGGTGGAGGTTTTGTTGTACTTTTTCAGTTGGGTAGCATCATTTGCAGAGATTGATGAAGAAACCGGCTCTAAGATGGACATCCATAACTTGGCTACGGTTATTGCCCCCAACATTCTCTTCGCCAAACAAGCAGCTGGCGCTGATGCACAACCCCAGTCTGGTGACACCTACTTCCTAGCAATTGAGGTTGTCAATCAATTAATCGAGCTTCACGAAGAGATTAGTATCATTCCTGAAGATCTTGTGCAGCTATTTGAAAAGTGTGGATTCAGTGGATCGAAATCAGAGAATTTGTCTACAAAAGAGATAATGAACAGGCTAGAAAAAGAGACTAAGGAAGATGCCAACTACTTTAGGAACTACGAAAAGATGGCTGCAAATCATGACGTTGTTTTAAATCAAATGGTTCACACAAATACCATATCCAAGGGCCAGACCAAATACACGTCTGAGTTACATGGAGAAACGTCCAATATCGAATAATCACCACATACCGTGTGAATGAGTGCAACGAAAAGGTAATGCCATTATATTAGTTAAATATTGTATAATTAATTAACATATAGCTGTAACCAATTGTAGCGGGGAGCTTGCGATTACTCATTTGAGTTTACGTAAGCGATGATGTCAAGCGTAAGCTCAAATCAATCGAGGAAAACTAATCTATAAGATCAGGAAAGCTTTGCATTAGTATTATACATCCCGTTAGTCCTCTTTGCATAACCATTCATCATGTCTACGTTGACCGCAGATTCTCTTAAGCAGATCATTCAAGAAAGATTACAGGCTAGTCTTGTACAAGTGGAGGACATGTCAGGAGGATGCGGACAAGCCTTTGCAGTAGTGATAGTATCCGAGGTATTCAAAGGCAAAAACAAATTAATGAGACACAGGTTGGTAAACAATGCCTTGAAGGACGAAATTGCAGCAATCCATGCGTTCACTCAAAAGGGTTTCACTTCTGAGGAGTGGATATCCCAAGGAGGAAAGTAATCATACGACGCCAAAAATGACCGAATGTACAACAAATTCTACCAACCTAGACTCAGATGCATATTGCAGTCCATAATGCTCATAATGTACTATAGCACAGTAGAATATACGTGCAACTATTTATGTAACCAGTCATTACTATTCATCGATATGTAGGTTCGTCGTTGATAATTAAGGGAGAAGGTCTAGTGCCACCTCTCCGAAGAACTAAATAGTTGTCTGGCTCTTTTACTTTGTCCGTTCCTTTTGTTTATTTAATCTATATTTTATCATTGTATACTCATTGCTTTTCATCAAATCTTGTTGCCGTAATTCTTGGAATGTTTGGCTATTGCGCCTACCCACATGGTCAACAAGACACCGTACGCGGCGGTGACGATCAAAGGGTAAGCGGCAAGACCCGTATCGCTCGATTCAGCCACTAGACCAACCAAGAACGGCAAAACCGCAGCACCTCCACCTCCAAATGCACAGATGAATCCAACACCAGCAGTTTGAAATCTTACGGGCAATACATTGATAGCAGTGACAATTGTTGTGGGGAATATTGGACCCACTGCCATACCGGTGACAAAGACTGCAATGAACAAAAGCGGAACAAACTTGGTAAATGCTAGCAACCAGAAGACAAATGTACCTATAAGCGAGATAAGAATGTAGGTGAAGTTGGCAGTTAATTCTGTTCTGAAGTAATGGGCTGTTGCAAACCCAAGTACTATTCGACCCACGGTTAAACCGGCCCAGAAGCTTGTGGCCATGTATGACGATACCTTGTAGCTGTAACTTTTGATTCTGGTGAGAAACGTAATCATCCATGCACCAAATGCCACTTCGGCACCAACGTAGATGAATAAAATAAGAGCAAACAAGATGACCACTTTATTATGCAATGTTTGTAGCATCGACACCTCCTGAGAATCTGGAACTTCATCAGAGGTGCTTAATGTCTCTGGATTTTGGGCCAATTCTTGGTGCTTTAGATCGCGAAGATAATGATAACGAGCAGCAGATTCACGCCTAAAACAGCTTGTGAGCAAAACCACCACAACTAATCCAACAATGGCCAAAATCGAATAGTACTGGTTCCATGTCCAGGGGTTCTCTGACTTCTCTAGCAAGTGTGTGATGATAGGAGGAGCAAGCATCAGGCCCACACCGTAGCATCCGTGCAAAATCCCCAACAACTGGTTAGATTCGTCCAAAGCTCCCATCCAGGTGTTCAACGAGGCATCCATACTTCCTAAACCAATTCCGTTCATAGCAAAGCAAATTAATAAGACGAAATAGGGAGGTTTGTGTGATATTATGAAGTACGCCAATGTCATACACATACTTCCACCGGTGACCACTCCTCTGATACCTAAGTTACGATGACTAAAATCGCTGAGCAATCCCATCACAAAGTAGCCAAACACCGAGGATAAGAAAATGAAACTCACTTGAACATCATTGATCTTGTAATGGTCCTGGAACTTGGGAATCATGGTCCCAACTGCCTGTTCTGCAAGACCAAAGAGAATGAACACAGCATAGGCAGCAACTATCTGGGCTTTTAGCAAGTTGCTTTCACGCCAGTTTCTAGTGTCGAAGTATAGATCATTGCCAATGTCAAATGTATGGGACTCGTTGAGTTCCAGAGTCATTGATTCATCATATCGGGGAGTGCTGCTGTCGAATGTCACATCTTGATCCAGATATACAGGGGTGGTGGCTTCGATGCCTACTGATTCTGTGCTGTAGCCTTTAGACAAACTCTCGTTAGAGCCTGTACTCAGCTTATTATTATAAGACATTAATGGCTAATTCTTGCAAACCAACACGCAGCCAAAAATTAAGTGTACTTTGAAAAAATTGCAGCCCCTTATGAGTTGGATTATGCACGAAAACGTTACTTGGTTGCATTGAAAAAAAATCTCAATGTGGAGTAAAAAATCCCTTTGGGGAAGATTCCGATGAGGTGACTCTTGTGGAGTACTATTCAGTAAAACGGCATAGCCAATTCCCGCAATTAGTAGTTCGGTATGCCAGAAACGAGAAATAAAAGCGAAATGAAGTAAAAAGCACAGTAGTACTCCTACAGTAGTACTCCAACAGTATACCGGATTACGAATTTGGCGAACTGTGTAATACGCAATATCGTATACTATGCAAGAGATATAATATAAGAGAGGTCGCACTGCTGCGTATGGCTGATTTACTTATACCTCATCTTATAGCGGCACGCTCCAGATCGAGGCGAGTCTCGTGACGCGACATCGCGCCAAATATTAAACATACCATTAACTAGTAAAACACACACCGCCAAACGGCACAGATAGAAGACATCTCATATATACTATAGTCCCACTGACTCTCTAACTACCCTGACTCACTTCAATTCTAAAAAAACCTCGAATTTTCCCTACAACAGAAGTCAGAACGCGTCACATCCATGTTAGCATTGAACCCACCAATATGATATCACAGGAGTATATATCGGACTCCGAAGACGAAAGCGATATGATCTTGGATAGATCCATGGTCTCGCCGAGTCGCTTGGCCCAAATTCTACGAGATTTGCCACCTTCTCAAAGACAAACAGTCAGTTCAGTGGTAACTTCATTGAGCTCGGATGTAAATGAAGTACAAGTACCACGCCCAATTGAGCCTGACCACCAAATAGAAAATGCTAATGTAGACCAAGAGGTACCTCACAACGACCACGAGCTTCAGGAAGACGAAAATAATAATAACTTGAGAATATATCTCGATTCACGCAATTTCGAGCCCGTTGCATCCAGACGAGGTCTACGGAAGAGAAACTTCGCCAGTACTCATCCATATCTTGCGGACCAGGCGCATTATTTGGGACTTTCGAGCATCAACTATCTAAACGATTTGTATGATAATGAGCAAGACTTTGAACTGATTGTCAAATACCTCAACTTCTCCTATAAGAAAATGAAGGAGTCTAATCCCAAGGATGAAAAGTACAAAGCAAAAAACTTCTATGCCATATTGGGTAAGCAATCCGCTATAGCGCAAGCAAAGGAGAATGAATCTAAAGATGATAATAATGAATTTTATCAGGATAACAACAGCCAAAGCCAAACTCAAAACATAGAGCTAGAGGAAGAAAATAGTAGCTATGAACTGGATGATTCGTTGGTTTATGCCAATGTACCAGATAGGCCCTCTGATTTGCTAGAAACCAACGACTCTTCTAGTGAAGAAACTGACAATGTACGGATCAGCAAAAAAGATCACCAGCTTAACTACAGACTATTACAAAGAAGGAAAAAATTGGAACCTCGCAGAGGTTTGGCAATTAAAAAGACCACAACTGCCTCAAAATCTAATAGAAGGAAAAATGTGTTCGATTTCGTTGATGACGCTAATGATTTTGATGGTGACAACCAGTTTTACCGTAGATTTGATACTTCACATGAGGCCATGTCCGATTTTGATACCCCATTGAAAGGCATTGATACCTTCGGCATTCTCTCAGACTCTTCATCTGAAAGTGACAACGGAATGCCTCAGGGGTATCATTCAGATGTTCTATTTGTCAGATCTTCAGAGAGCCCCAAACCATCCACTTGGGATAACGAACTTCAAGCCAGTCATGGTATTCGTGTTGAAAGTGACTCCTCGGTGGAGGAAATTGATTCAATTAACCCAATGTTTGCAAACAGGAAGACTCAAAAGCGAAAAGCAAATATTACGGGAGAAAAGAGACAAAAGCATAGCTCGAAAATCACCCCGTCGTCGTCAGGTCTCGCAAACAGGTCTTCTTCAACACCCAGCAGATTCCCTAAAGGTTTGACCTATAGTTCATCAAGGCGATATGAAGGAACCCCTCAACCTGATTTGAGAGCACCGAAATCAAACGACTCTCCAAATAGCATTGAGCACAATAGTGATATCGAAGCAGTGCCAATATCGAAAGTACTAAAGCCGAATGATCACAGGCCCATTAAAAGCACATCCAAGCCCAGAAGAAGGACGAATAACGCAATGGCAAGAGGAACCCTTTTTAAGAAACCTTTTCGAAGTTCAAAGAAGACACAGAAACCCCAGAAAGTTTCTAGTTCCAATAAAAAAAGCCTGGAGCCAAAGACCAAACTTACTCCAGGAAAGAACCCCAAAGAGTTGCTTAAGGATAACTATCAATTTCTGAGATCTCCAGTAGCATACACCACTGCTTTTGAAGCTGAGAGTGAGAAGTTATTTGTGAGAGATAAATCACCCAAACATCCAGGAATAATTAGACTCAATGAGGCTAATTTTCCTAACGAATTCATTTTGCGAACGTTTGACTTGAAACGAATTAGCCAAATCAACGAGGGAAAAACCTACATATTACTGTCTGACATCGCACATGTTGTCTTTATGGGAGAGTCCTTTCCGCTTAATTTGTTCGATAAGTTTCAATCTACAAAAAACTGTGAAAGAATATTGTTTTTATTCATCAAGGAATTGAGAAATCTTCAGATAATGCCATTACAAAGGGTTGAATTCGAACTTTACTCAGTGATTAAATGCTTGTTACAATGGTTTTTGCTTGTACAAGAATCTCCATCGGAAAGAACATGGAAGTTACTCAATAGATCCGTCACAGATTTGTTACAAGATAACACTAGTTCAGAATTTGGGCAGAAAAGCTTAATTATTTATCCATGGATAGTTCTAATTTTTTTTGTTTTAGACGTGATGGTGAAGAAAACAGAGCAGAACAAGGAGTTTTCTCAGTTAAATTCAGTTGCTTCTCAATACTGGAGGCTATTTTTTCAATGGTTTGATATTCATACTGAAATCCCCCCGAACTCCAAGCAACGAGAATCATTTCTTATCATGTGCCAGGTGCTCAATCTACAGAGGATTTGGTGGGGCTCAATCAGTGATGCAATAGAAGATTTAAGTGGACTGATTGATCCAGAATTGATTATGGAAAAGCTTTACTTTTTGGTTATGTCAGTTCCAAGAGATCAAATTGTTGATCCTTCGAAAAGATGGGAACCTTTCTATAAGCTCTATAATCATTTTGCAAGAGATACAAGCTCAGAATCGCATGTCCGCTTTTATGATATCGTGATGAATATCAGCCAAACTTGTCACTGGAAGGTCGAGGAGCCTATGTTATTTATGTTCTATAACACGATTACCTCAAGGAAATTCGAAAACTTCGAAGATGAGTGGGCAGTACCTCAAATACTAGGAAGAATCAGGACTAGGTCCGATATACCCATCGAAACATTCTTCGATAAATTTATCTATCTCTTATACAATTACATTTCCGATTTACCTACAGATGGAAATAAGAAAAAGTTGATCACCAAATTAATAACATCAAGCCATTACAATTACCAAAAGGACAAACAGCATTTCGTGATGTTCTTGAACCGGCTTAATTTCATTTTATTTTTGAGCCAGTTATCTAACATAGATCTAAAGAATCAACTCTACGATCTAATTCAAAGAGTTCGGAACTGTAAAGATAGTGAGATATTCGCAGCTATTTGTGAAGGATTGAAGGAATACGTTGAAATAACGATAACCAAAAATAGGAATCTTCCTGTGGGATGCTTTAAAGTGTTGATGGATGGATTGATTGAAGATCATGTGTCAATAGGTGGTGTTCAAAAGATTTGGGATTCCATCTTTAAAATATTTCAGCGCATTGTTTCTCACTATGTTGATTCCAAATACCTCGTTCAATTTCTTGAGATTTATAACACGATTAGCGAATCAATGACGGACAAGCTTTCACTTGAGCTCCACAAACTATTATCGAAGGCATTGCTGATTTTGGATTCCAAAAATCACTTTGATGCTGGCTCAGATACTCCTATGAGCGCCGGATTTGAAAAGAATTTAAACCACAGTCAGAACAAGATATACTCCTTGCTTCATAAGACTATGAGTCGACTACCCTTGCCCAATATAACCGAAGAAAATAAACTAGACCCATTGATCGAACTTTACTTTCAACTATGGGTGAAAGTCACTTCTTTACTACCCACTACAAACTGGAATAAGTTGGTATTGCAGATATTTCCCTATATCGGAAACTCTGTTCTGAGAGACAAATTCAAATTATTCTTTTACCTACAGCTATCTTTATTCACTTCATATGAGCCATTCATAGACGATGTGCTTATTGGCATTTTCAAAAGCTTGGCAAGTTATTCACCTTCCAAATACCAGGCTCAACTCATGAATCAGCTCAACAAGGAAAAGGATGAAGTCGTTCTTTTTCACAAACATTATGTTCCTGATGAGCTAACACCCTTATTCATTCTGAACTTCAGAGCCCAGTTGGTACAAAATACGTTTTCCAATCTTTCAAGGTCATTCAAACCGACTGTAACAAAAAGAATTTACATTGAAGAGTTTTTGAAAACGTTGGATGAAGAATTCGACAAATACTTCTCTTCTACATGGTATAAAGAGTTTTGTACAGTTTGTATCAAATCCATCCAAAAGCACTGTGGGGACTTGGTCTCCAAAAACGCATTAATACGAGAGTTGGCTTCTAAATTGAGTATTCCACAATATGAATTGGATAAGTATGATTGGTGTTTACTTCCTCTTACCGACCGATTGCACTCGTTGAACAAAGAGATAGTAAACGCAATTTACTATGGAAAGGACGCAATTTCTATTCTCAGAACATACACATTCGACGAGGGAGTGGAACTTATCTATCATCTTGTAAGTATATATTCTCGTGCTATTGGTATGAACCAGTCAGGAAGATGGAAGTATAACTACTACTTACTACAATTTTTTGTGGAGAACTTGAAGCTTTTCAAGTTTCAAATTTTCGACGGATCATTCAGGAAGTTTCTCAATATGTTGGTAGGAATATTCCACCTTGAAGTTGGAACATTAGCCAATAAGACGGATAAGCTCTACAGAACCAAGATCTTAATACTCATAGTTAAGACTATTCAATTTGCATGCCTTTTGTGTGAAGGATATCAGGACTATGAAGAAATGGACAACTTCCGAGTTGCATTATTAGATGATTCCAGGACAAACGAGCCTGTTACATACTACTCGTCGTTCAGGCTATTTGATATTCAGGATGTGAGAGATGACAATGCGGGCATAGCTCTGAACGAAGAAGTTGACGACGGCATGGTAGCAGCCGAGGAATTAAACTTGTCCAAACTAATTGAATCTATCAACACCGCCAGAAGACCTATCGAGACTGGAACCATTGACCTAGATTTAGAGCTCTAGATTGCATCAACTAAACCAAAGCCTACGGGTTTTTTGCATTATTAACGAATAGCATTACATTTACGACAACTAATATACAATTATACAGATTTTTTTTGGCTATTGTAAGCCTCTTTGACTCTTGATTAATTTGATTTCCGCCTCCAACTTATCTTTTCCTTTCTTAACTTCTAACAATGTCACAACCGACCTGAGAAGCTCATCGTACTTGGCCATGGTTTTACGAGTAGGCATCACCGGCTTCCAGCTGGTACCACCAGCCGTAGGAATATCCAATTCTTGAAGAACCGCATTGACCGATTTCAATACTGATTGTTTTTGCTGTAATCCAGGAAGTTTTTGAGTGGATCTCAAAATCACACCTGGAGTGAGCTTTTCGTTGCCGTGAAAGTGTAGACCATAAGCCTCCTCTTCTTTCTGGGTAAGTCTTTTGGACAACATCTGTTGCACGGCATTCGCTTCTTGCTTGACTCCGGGATTAAGAGACTGGTTTTGTTTGAGAAGTCCCGATAAGTATTGTTGCAAGTGGGTTTGAAATGACCTGTCCTTTTTGAAAGATGAAGAAGCTGCAATAGGAATTGGAGGTGGCACAGGTTCTTGATTTGACGAGTGATTTCCTGAACCAGACGATCTGTGTTGCAGCAGCTGTTGCTGCATCTGTCTCTTCTTTTGGTGCTTATCTATTATCATCAAGTTATTGTAAAGATTGGCCAAGCCTTGGGATGACTGGTATTGTTGAATTGGTTGAGTTGTTTGTGGAGAGTCCAACAAAGAAAGTAGATGTGATCTTTCAAGCAACATTTTCTTGGCTGCCAACTCAAATCTTCTGGCTTCGATCACCAAAGATTCTTCTTCTGCTATTTCGGCAGGAGTTCTCTTGAGAAGGTTCTCCAAGTACTGTTTTCTTTCTGTTTCTCTCGACTTGGAAAATACTTTCAATGATTCTAGAAGCGTGGGGTTGGAGTTTTCCTGTGACTCGAAAATCTTTATACATATACGATAGAATTGTTCCTTCAAATCGTCTTGGGTACGTGATGTGGACCAGTTGAAACGGTCATGTATAATAGGCCATTTGAGCTCAAAGGCAGCACAAAGCTCAAAGAGATATTTCGTTTCATCGTAGCTCCATTTATTTGTAGGTTCACTAGGTTCACTCTCTGACTCCACATCTGATTCTGCGGTATCAGGCTTATCACTAGACTCTATTATCTTTTCGCCGTTGCTTTCAGTGGATTCTTTCTCCTCAGAATCTTTTTTCTCGGAATCTTTTTCCTCATCTTTAGCCTTCTCATCTTTTTCTTTCTGTTCCTGCTCTTGTTTCAACTTTTCTTTCTTGTGTTCGTCTCTCCTTTCCGATTGCAACCTTTCGGCTTCTTCGATCTCTTCCATGAACTCATTGTACTTCTCTTCATCCACAAGTTCGGGTATATCTATTTTCACATTGAACTTCTCAAAAAAGTATGGTTTTTTGAGCTCTTCTTCTGATTCCAATAGTTCTCTCGATCCTTTTACCCAGTGACTGAAACTTGTGGGTCTATTTGAATTGGGTTTAAAGGATATTCTGGTCCATGGCGATGCACGAGATTTGAACCTGTCTTTGATATTGAAGTTATTGCCATTTGTTGAGAGGTTTACAGCAGGAGTATTGGGTCCGATCAAATTGTATAATTCTCTGGCCATACCATGCTGCCTTGCCGCATCACTCCCAGTTTTTTGTTTCTTCTTTGAGGGTTGCTGTCTTTGAGTATCATCTCTTTGAATGTTCAATACATCCAATATATCGTTCGCCGACATGATGCTATGTAACTACCAAGTCTTGGTCTTGTGCGTAAATACAGTCTGTCTTGTCAGTGCATTTTGACCTGTTTGTGGCTGCGCGCAAAACTGCAAAACGAAAAAAATACATGTTGCGATAGGTATATACAAATCTATGAAACCCCGATGGGGCGTGTCTTTATATTTTCCATGAGCCAGTGAAGTGTCTAAGCAACGTAGTGATATATGTTGCGGTTTTCTTCGTCTCTTTTCAAGTACTCTTTATCAATTAGACTTTCGATTCTCTGCTTCAAAAGAACAATTGATGGCTGGAATCTATTTGTCAATTGCTTCACGACTTCGGCAATTAGCTCATTGTGCATAAGAGTATGCCTAGATTTCATGATTCTGACTATTGCAGCATTCACCTCGTGCTTACGATCTTCCATTATATTATTTTTGACCTCTTCGGCCTCTTCCTCCTGCTCTGTTTTCTGCGGTTTATCCTTGTTAGAGGAAGCTGACGATGAGGACGAAGACGCAGAAACCGTCAAAACTTTGACTTTTACCGAAGGCGATTTGAACTTTTCGTTTAGTTTAAACACGTCTGTGGGGTTAACGTCTTTGGACATGGGTTTTTTGACCAATAGTCTCAGTCTAGGGGCAACTGCTATGGATTGTAAGTGTCTCTTCAAATCTGCTTCAGGTATTTCAGTTAGTTCACGAATTTCTTCGTAGGTTAGCTCTTTCTTTTCGTCAAAAGCCAGGACGTCCGGATCACTCGATTGTGGTGCGAATAGCAACATGATTAACCCAGCATAAGTTGGCATGTTGAACTCGTACGTTCGACTGGGGTAGGTGATTCTGAAATCCATGGACCCAAATTTCGGACTCCAGTAAAGCGATTTATTGTGATTCTTTTTGCCTGCAAACCAGTACTCTTCAAATTCTTTTATTGTGGGTCGGAGTTGTTTGGACCAGATAAGTGGCTGCTGTTCACCGACTGGGGTAGTAAAGCTTTTGAAATCTTTGGTCATTGACTTGGGCCAATCAGTGACATTACAAATCTTGAGGTCCAATTCCACCAAATCGGTCTTTTGCATCTTGTTGGTATATTTCTTCCAATCCTTGGTAATATCTCGAGATAGTCTTATATCTTTGTTCATCTTGAGTACTTTACTTAATGAAGACGTGCCCATTTCCTCGCCAAGTTTCGAAAGAATTGACTCTTCAATATCGACTCCGAGTTTGTTGTTGGATGAGTTAGTTTGGGAATTGCTTTTAGTGTTCAAGAATCTCTTTGCGAAATGGTTGGCGTAATTTGCTTCGAACGAATCTTTATCCTTAACAAACCTTAAAAATGCAATTGATTTACTAATGAGATCATCTGAGGAGTCGGGAGAACCGGAATTTACCGATTCTTTACTGGGTATCACCTTGTTGAATTGCTTGATATGGTAATCCATATAGATCGATAACATTTCCGATGCATCGAAACTGGATCTTTTACCAGCACCACTGTTGCTTGGGCTATTGATGAAATCTCTCATTGCATAGTTTATGCTTACTTC
Organism: Suhomyces sp. yHKS641; assembly: GCA_030705105.1. Taxonomy (NCBI): domain Eukaryota; kingdom Fungi; phylum Ascomycota; class Pichiomycetes; order Serinales; family Debaryomycetaceae; genus Suhomyces; species Suhomyces sp. yHKS641. Next base: position 450,975 of record JANIWR010000007.1, read on the forward strand.
AATATTAGGATTCAGATCGAACGCCAACTTGAGGATATCTGACATTTGTTTTTGGAATTCTAGCACAAGTTCAATCCATTTTGTAGCGAAGGTGGTGGCGTTTGCTGCTGGTTTTTTAGAACTTGGTGCAGCTTTTGAGTCTGAGGCAGAAGCAGAATTTCGGACAAATTCGGCGATTTTCAAACCCTGTTGAATGATGTTTTCCTTCAATCTTATTTTCAATAACTCGTAGTCCGAATCTATTCTGCCTATCAAGTTGTACAAAGTATTCAATTCCGTGATGTTGTGGGATTGCTCAGATCCTTCTTCCCGTAGTACGTTATTAATAACTGAGGATAACCAATATGACAAACCTTGTCGCTCGAATGGCAATGATACAACGCCGTCGATCTTATCTTTGATAAGTATATTATTCATAAGATCAATAAGTTTTGGATACGTTGAAGATGGTAGATAAAATTGCACTCTTCTTTCCTCCTCTTTTATAAACTTATTTGTTTCTAGTAAGTAGTTAGTTCCAACCGAACTACTCACATATTCTGATGACAATTTGTAAAAGAAAGTTTCGGAGCTAGCAAGGAACGTTGGCTCAAACACGCTCTGATAGTATGACTCTCCGTAGTGTATGTCTGCTCTTGTTGCAGTGGTATTTCCGTTGCCCGGGCCAGTCTCAACCAACAACTGCAACATATTTATGAGCTTCGAAATGTACATATTTGACGTTATGACCTCACCGTTTCTACTTCTGGCGATCTCCAGAATGATTATATCCACCACTTTCTTGCCCACACCCTCATTTCCATTGGCGTCCTCGAATTTTATTATATGGTCTTTGAAAAGCTGAATCCCGAGATCGTATATCAATAGCTTGTTATTTTCCTTGACGTAAACACGGTTCAAGTACATCAAAACATCACTGATAAACTTCATCGCCTGCAAATGTTCATTCCATTCCAAAAGAACCAACTTCATGAACTCTTCTATGCCATCATTTACAGATAGCAAGAAGTTTCTTCTTTGTACAAGATGGTCGGTAATTAGTTGAGAAACATTCTCGTACAATTTATCACCGAATTTTTTTAGCACAAGACTATATGCTTTTCTGTACAATTGCTCGTATGAAAGATTCGATACATTTTTGCTTTGAATCTGGGTAATGGCATTCGAGAGGACAGTCCATGATTTGTCAAAATCCACTTGTGGTTCAGATGAGTTAGAATTGTCGAGTGATGATGAGACAAGGGATTTTCTTGGGGGTCTAATTTTGGAACGACGGCTCCCTGGAGGTAACATAGTGGATTTTGTGAAGAACTGCTACCAACAAGCCAAACCTTGATCTAGTGTATTGATATTGATCTTTGGGACTTCAACCTGTACTTTTGGATCTGTCACGTCAACCTGCAAGCCGTATATATACAGTTTACGATTTGCAGGTTACGCAGAAACAATGTCAAGATTCTCACCGTGACCTCGTGACTCATCTCGTGAGTGTATCATTCACAGACATCACCTGGCTGGTGCATTTTTGTTTTGTGTTCGCCTCGTGACAAATTGTTGGTGTGTCATTGGCTTGAGAGTCAGAGTGCGCGCCGTCTGGGTGGGCGCCGGTTCCGGAGCGGTACCGGCGCCGGCCAAATCTGTTTCTCCACCGTTTTTCGCCTGAAAAACTTGTATAAATATTCTGGACAACGTCCATCCATATTGAAAAGGTAGTAATATTGTCAAACATATTAACAAAACAGACAAAATGGTTTCTAAAGCAAGAACCTTATATGACAAAGTATACGACGACCACATAGTCCACGAAGACGCCGATGGCTCAAACTTGATATACATAGATCGTCACTTGGTCCACGAAGTGACATCTCCTCAAGCCTTCGAAGGCTTAGCCAATGCGGGAAGAACCGTAAGAAGAGCAGACTGTACATTGGCTACCGTGGATCACAACATCCCAACTGGATCTAGGGCCAACTTCAAGAACGTCAGTACATTTATTGATCAAGAAGATTCGAGATTACAAGTTGAAACTTTGGAACAAAACGTCAAAGACTTTGACTTGACTTACTTCGGTATGGATGATGAAAGACAAGGTATTGTTCACATCGTTGGTCCAGAACAAGGTTTCACTTTGCCAGGTACTACTGTTGTGTGTGGTGACTCTCACACCTCCACTCACGGTGCTTTTGGGGCCTTAGCTTTTGGTATTGGTACTTCTGAGGTCGAGCACGTCTTGGCCACTCAAACTGTTATTCAAACCAAATCCAAGAACATGAGAATCACTGTTGACGGGGATTTATCTGAAGGAATCACTTCCAAGGATTTGGTTTTGCATGTAATTGGTGTGATTGGTACTGCTGGTGGTACTGGTTGCGTGATCGAATTCGCCGGTAAAGCCATCGAGAACTTGTCCATGGAAGCCAGAATGTCCATCTGTAACATGTCAATTGAAGCTGGTGCTCGTGCCGGTATGATCAAACCCGACCAGACCACTTTTGACTACATCAAGGGTAGACCATTGGCTCCAAAGGGTGCGGAGTGGGAAAAGGCCGTCGCTTACTGGAAGACTTTACACTCCGACGAAGGTGCTCATTTCGACTACGACATCAAAATCGCTGCTTCCGACATTGTTCCTACCATTACTTGGGGTAACTCTCCTCAAGATGCATTGCCAATCACCGCATCTGTTCCAGACCCAGCCAATGTTTCCGACCCAATCAAAAAATCGGGTATGGAAAGAGCTTTGCAATACCAAGGCTTGAAACCAAACACTCCATTGAAAGAAATCTACATTGACAAAGCCTTCATTGGATCATGTACCAACTCCAGAATCGAAGATTTGAGAGCTGCTGCCAAGGTAGCCAAGGGTCACAAGAAAGCCGACAATGTCAAGCTCGTTCTTGTTGTTCCAGGTTCTGGTTTAATCAAGCAACAAGCTGAAAAGGAAGGTTTGGACAAGATCTTTGAAGCTGCTGGTTTCTCGTGGAGAGAAGCTGGATGCTCCATGTGTTTGAGTATGAACGATGATGTTGTGGGCCCAGAAGAAAGATGTGCTTCTACATCCAACAGAAACTTCGAAGGTCGTCAAGGTGCTAGATCCAGAACTCACTTGATGTCGCCTGCCATGGCTGCTGCTGCTGCTATCAAAGGTCACTTCACCGATATTCGTGAATACGACTACGACAACACCGATGAGCCAGCAGTTCAAATCGATGCCAATGTTGAAGAAGACAAGGCTTTGCAAGATGCAGTCTACGAGCACGAAAAGCAACCAGTTGCCGACAGTCCTGCCACTACTCAAGAACAAATCAATGATATACCCGTCGAACCAGAATCTAAGAAGGCCAAGAAAGAAGCCACTGGTGCAAATGGTGGAATTGACAAATTCGTCGTCTTGACTAGCGTTGCTGCTCCATTAGACAAAGCCAACGTGGACACTGATGCCATTATTCCAAAGCAATTCTTGAAAACCATCAAGAGAACTGGCTTGAAAAACGGTTTATTCTACGAATTAAGATTCACCCAGGATCAAGCCGGCAAAGACGTTCCTACTGATTTCATTTTGAATCAAGAAAACTTCAACAAGGCGGGAATCTTATTAGTCACTGGTGATAACTTCGGTTGTGGTTCTTCCAGAGAACACGCACCTTGGGCATTGAAGGATTTCGGTATCAAGTGTATCATTGCTCCATCATTCGGTGACATTTTCTACAACAACTCATTCAAAAACGGTTTATTACCAATTAGAATCCCAAGTCAAGTCATTCAAGAGAAATTATACCCAGTTGCCAGTGCCGGTGTTGAATTAACCATTGATTTACCAAACCAACAAATCAAACATGGCCAAACTGGTGAAGTTTTGATTGAGCATTTCGATGTTGAAGAATTCAGAAAGCACTGTTTGATCAACGGTTTAGATGACATCGGATTAACCTTACAGAAGGAAGAATTCATCTCCAAGTATGAAGCAGAAAGAAGAGTCAAGTTCTCTTTCTTGGAAGGAGGTTCCAAATTAATCAAGCCTATCAAAGGTGCTAAAAAGTCGGTACGTGGTGTTAAAGCCCAGGAATGGTAATACATCTATCTATATTCTAAAATTTTAATTTAATTAATATGACGACTAACCGTAATGAACCAGTGTAATAAGCATAATTTCATGTAGTTTATGAACAAATTGACGCTAAGGGCTATACTGCATTCTCTTATCTTAAACTACATGTTGTGACTTATAATTCTATATTTTTTGCAAAAACTACAAAAATTCTAAAAAAACGGGATACAGAATCCAAGCCTAACTAATAAAGTACTAGAGTATTTTACCAACAATTCATCCAATGTAGCATACTTCTAGATATCATTTGGAGAATTACAAGGTGACTAAGCTTGATACAATGGAATTGAAGCATCTAAAAAATCAAAAAAGTGTAATGGAGAAGGTGAACAGAAAAAATGGAAACATCAGCACGCTATACTAGAAGTAGGAGAATGGGTAAAAGTGATCATTAGTCTGCTTTCTCAGACATCACTTGTTTGACAGGCTCTGTCTCATAGTACAACCTGTGCTGCTGTATGTATCTTATGACGGAATTAGGTAACAAATACTGTACAGACATTCCTCTTCTTATAAACAACCTGATCTTGGTGGAGGAAATGTCATTATAAATTAATTGTTTGATGACCAAAACATTGCGTCTATGCTCGTACATGATATCATGACTTAAAAGGAAACTTCTAACATCCGCGCCGGTTCTCTCTACTATGAGACACCCATATTTACCCAATATATGGTGCAAATCTTGATCAGCCCAAACGTCAGGCTCTCCCATAGATTCAATCAAGTCACCTCCTGCGAGTAACATGATCTTGACTCCTCTTTTCTCGCCTGATTTGGTCATTATTCCTCCACGTTTGATGTTAATTTCTTCATTGAAGTGATCCAAAACTAATGCAGTTCTAGTGTATTTCGGTTGTAAGGATTCCCATGCATCGACCATGAGCCACGAGGAGGTACGCTCACATGCCAATTCACACATTCTGACACGGTGATGTGCCGGTGCCAATCCCTGCTTCTTGTAATTGGACGATACTGGAGAGTAGTATCCTCCTATAACTTCGAAACGAGTTTGTTCGGAGATTGCGTCAAGGGCCATTTCAAACATTCTCAAGTGTAAGTATGTGACTGGCGAAAACGACCCACATGCAACTATGACTAACGGATATTTCGAGTCTTCCAGCAATGTCGTGGCCAATCTGTGGGTAGGAAACTCATACTTATCAAGAGTTTTGGCCTGTCTTTGAATCCCATGCGGCACTTCTTCGAGATCGGCGATCTGACTAGATTTGACTTTGACTGTTGGCGGTAAAATCGGTTTAACACCATTATTCGTGGGGAAATTCTGAAAAGAGCTTTCTCTAGATATATCTGGTCTGAACTTCTCAGCATCATCATCATCGGATGAGCCACTCACCAACTCCGAATGCTTGCGAGGAATCTTCGAGTGATACTCTCCTTTGTCTGAGCTACCCTCGTTCTTGTTGCTCGACGGGTGTGGCGGAGGAGCATCCACGGCACTACCCATATCAGCCAACACGTATGGTTGGATTGGCATATTATTTGGGATCTCTGAAGAGTCTGCCGTGGGCTCAATATCCAAGTTTTGGGATGGCGGTAAAAAGTTGGGGTCGTTCGTAGGATCCATGATCTATATTTGATGTGCTACTGCCGTGCCTCTATATTAAATATTTCCACAAAGAATTGGATAGCCACTTTGCTTAATATTTGGGTAGCGATTATTTAATAAATAAATAATGTGGAGAATCCTTAATTCCGAACGATTCCACTATGCGATCAAGTTACCCTTGTGGCTGGAGATTATCAAATCGCCTTAAAAGCCGGCCTACAAAAAAGTGTCATTAGTCACGAGACCAATGCTTTGTGGGTTTTTTTGGGCGAGCGGAGGCGCGGAGCAGTTCGATTTAAAGTGGGGCTCGCAGTTAAGCGCGAAACTTAATTAAGCTCTGCTTTCTCTCGGGCGAAATCAGTCCGGGGGAGACAAATTAAGGCTGATCATTACAAACAATAGGGAAAAAAATAATTGCTACCTACAGTGTAAGTAGCTTGCTTGATGTCGTCACAGACAGGATTCGAACCTGCGAAGGTAAAACCCAACACCTGAACCACTTAATAGCAGGGTGTCGCCTTAACCACTCGGCCACAGTGACTGTTTCGTGGTTATGCATGAAAATTTGAAAAATATAATCGGCCGTGTATTCATTGCGCCGGACCCTATCAATCAGGCTAGAGTAACGAACTATAGGTATTGGCCACTTCCAAATTATCCGAATGATGATGAATTGAGATTTACTTCAATAGTGTAGTGTGTGTGCTGTCTTTTTGGGATTGATTGATGTCTTTTTCAATTCAGGGTCTCACTTATCAAATACCCCACATATCATACCTAGCAGCCATTTGTCTCAGAGTAATTTACAATTGTTCTTAATTACTTTACATAATAATAACGTCGTTGTAGTTTGTGTGAAATCCCAGTGATAGTTCCCGTACTCGCAACTATTTCCCATGTACATATTCCTTACTTCTCGGTAGCAAAAAAATAGTGTGGGGAGGCCATATTGTATTTTGAGACGAGCCGACATGCAGGATGTCACTAATGGAACAGGAGGGGCGGGGGACCTGAAATTGTAAAAGCCAATTTGAAGATAGATTGATTGTTGTGGTTTTCGAAGTTCAGTGTAAAGCCGATTCAGTTGTTAGCTTATACGGATAACAAGCTACTCGTGATATAAAAAGATAGGTTAGTTTTGTCTCCATAACCGAAATACACTATCATATCGCATTTGACGTGAACCTCGGATATTTACAGCATTGCCATTGAATTGGCGAGAGCTACGTATCTAGTTTCATCATGATTAACTTTTCAAGATTGGCTGGCTATAACCGAGAAGATATTCGAAATCTCTTCTACTTGTACAAAGAGGCCTTGGCTGCAAGCAATGTTCGTATCAACTACCAGTCTAGACCGGTTTTACTATTCTTGGGAACGTTGATATCAACTTTTGGTTTCGGGATATACTTTTCAATACGAGGCTTGATTTCCAAGTATCGTGAATATGTCACCAACAGAAAGTTGCAACGTCCCAACTTGATAAGACAATCGTCCACTGTTCGCAAGAACGGTTCAAGAGAGATCTTAATTCCTAAGGGCAAAAACTCCGTCACAAGAATCATTGTTCCTAAACCAAATTTAGATCAATATGCTGCTGACAAGTACCTTTATAAAGAATTTTATATTCATCAAAAGCTCTTGCAGGAAAAGGGTGTGCTTAATTCAAAATACTTGAGTCAGATAGCTATTATTTGGAAGATCTTAATACCCAAGTTTTCGTCAAAAAATACTTCCTTGCTACTTTCCCAGTGCTTCTTTTTGGTTTTGAGAACCTGGTTATCACTTTTGGTTGCTAAATTAGACGGTCAACTTGTCAAGAATTTGATTGGAGGAAATGGTAAAAAGTTTGCTAGAGATTTGATATATTGGATCTTAATCGCTTTCCCTGCTTCCTATACTAATGCTGCTATAAAATACTTGACAAACAGATTAGCGTTGAGTTTCAGAACTAACTTGACAAGATATATCCATGACATTTATCTTGATAACATGATGGCGTACTATAAAATATCGCTCAACAGTTCTGAAATCGAAAACATCGATCAGTACATAACAAATGACGTGACCAAGTTCTGTGAATCCATTTGCGGAATATTTTCTAGTATGGGTAAACCATTTATTGATTTAATTTTCTTTGCCGTCTACTTGAGAGATAATCTTGGTACTGGTGCTATTATTGGTATATTTACCAACTACTTTATAACGGCAGCGCTCCTTAAAAAAGCCACGCCTAATTTCGGTCAACTAAGTGCAAGAAGAACTCACTTGGAGGGCCAATACTTCAATCAACACTTGAACCTTATGACAAATAGTGAAGAGATTGGATTTTACAAGGGTTCTCTCATAGAAAAGGCTAAGTTGGCAGAAAACTTTAAAGGATTGGTAGGCCATATTGGCAAGGAGATCAACATATCATTTTACTACTCGGTATTGGAAGATTATGTGTTGAAATATACCTGGTCGGCCTGGGGTTATATCTTTGCTGGATTACCTGTATTTTTGGATGAACTCTGGCCTGCTGACTCTTCAAAAGAATTGAAAAAGAAGGAAAACAACCAAAGACACAACATGCGTCAATTTATTATTAACAAGAGATTGATGCTTTCTTTGGCAGATGCTGGATCAAGATTAATGTACTCTATTAAGGATGTGTCGGAGTTGACTGGTTACACCGATAGAGTCTTCAATTTGTTGAGTCAGTTACACAAGGTACATTCGCCAAGATTCGATTTTGGTGCAGAGGCAGGTATCAAAGATATCCGTGGTACTATTCAAAATAACTATCAGAATGGTATTAGATTTGAACACATTCCAATCATCATTCCTTCAAAGGAGGGTTCGGAGAATCCACCATTGATTGACGATTTGGATTTTCTGGTCAGTCACAATAAGAACTTGTTGATTCTAGGATCGAACGGGTCGGGTAAAACTTCTATTGCAAGAATCATGGCCGGCTTGTGGCCCTTGTACAGGGGTTTATTGTCGAAACCAAACGATGACGATGTGTTCTATTTGCCTCAAAAACCATACTTTACTACGGGTAACTTACGTGACCAAATCATCTATCCAAGTAGCTACACCGATATGTTGAGTATGGGATACAATGATGACTATTTATACCATATTCTTCGTGAAGTTAAGCTTGACTATTTATTAAAGAGAGAAGGCAATTTCAATGTTGTTAAGGATTGGAAAGACGTCCTTAGTGGCGGAGAAAAGCAAAGAGTAAGTCTTGCCAGAGTCTTATTCAAGAAGCCGAAGTTGGTAGTTCTTGATGAAAGTACCAATGCAGTTTCGACCGATGTTGAAGATTATTTATTTGAATTATTAAGAAGCAAGAAGATCACATTTATCACATTATCTCACCGTCCATTACTAATGAAATACCATGACTTCATATTGGAGCTTGGTGAACACGAAACCAAATTCCACGATTTGACATCTGAAGAGAATTTGCAGTCCATTGATAACGAGATTCAAGAAATTCAAACCAAGTTGAGTAAAGTTGAACAGTGGGAGAAGAGACTTGAGGATATTGAGCTATACCTAGACGGAAAGTATGACGATATCAAAGAGTCAGAACAAGAGTTGGAATCATCTGTAGTGAGCTTATAGTGTTCGAATATTTAAGTGGAAATGCCTATGTAGAACGTCAGTGAATAATGAATATTTAAGAAATGCCTAAGTAGTGATTAAAGGAATTAAGTGATAAAGCCTATGTAGAAACCCTTGTGTAGTCTGTGCTTAAGATTCTACTGAGAGACGATTCTTCTTTTCCTAAGGCGGCAATCCGCGCTAAAACTCGCACTCCTTCAAGTGGGGTTATAAGAAACGGACCTTTGGGCAAAGCTATATCACGGAAGTAGGTAGAATCTCAAGAACAGGTAACTATCAGTAATGTAGTGACCCAAATCGCTAATCGATCCCGTATTTTCTGCAACTAGAGCTTACTTTTACCGTAAAAGGCATTTGACAATAGCTTCTCATTATCTTACTATACAGTCCGCCATCCTTAACGAACGCGTGGTAAAAAAAAGGCGAAGGCAACGAGGAGAAGAGATTTACATTACTCCGATCAGCGATAAACGTAAATCATCATGGCTGAACCTATTAGAAGCAAGAGCGGAGACATTTCTAAGGCCCCAACCCCACAGAACACACCATCGTCGGTAACCAACTCGTACCTCAAGCAACAGCCACCAACTGTTTCGACCATCAATGAAGAGAGCGAAGATGTTAGCCAACAGTTAGCTAACAACCCAGCTTTATTATCGATGATCCAAGGTAAGTTAGGTACCTTAGTAGGCCAACAAAGTGGTTATGTTGATGGATTACCTAAAAAAGTCAAGCAACGTGTGTATGGATTGAAAGCCATTCAACAGCAACAGATGAAGCTTGAAGCCGAGTTTCAAAAAGAATTATTGAACTTGGAAAAGAAGTACTTCAAGAAGTACGAACCTTTGTACGAAAGAAGAAAGAAGATTGTGAACGGTGCTGAAGAACCAACTGCTGAAGAAATCGAAGAAGGCGAGTTATTGGACGAAGAGGACCAAGATGAAGAAGAAGATAAAGTTAAGGAAATCAAGGATGAAGACGAAGAAGAAGATGAGGAAGAAGAATCTGCTGCCGGTATCCCAGGATTCTGGTTGACGGCTTTGGAAAACTTGTCCACTGTGTCAGAAACTATCACCGACAGAGACTCTGAAGTATTACAACACTTGAAGGATATCAGAATGGAATACTTGGAAACTCCAGGATTCGAATTGATTTTCGAATTCAATGAAAACGAATTCTTCTCTAACCAGATCTTGACCAAGACATACCACTACCAAGCAGAATTAGGATATTCCGGAGACTTCGTGTACGACCATGCCAATGGTACCGAAATCAACTGGAAATCCAAGGAATCAAACGTAACCATCAATATCGAAAGAAGAAAACAGAGAAACAAGACCACCAAACAAACCAGAACCATCGAAAAATTAACTCCAACAGAATCATTCTTCAACTTTTTTGATCCTCCTAAGCCACCTAAGCGTGATACCGAGGATGGTGAAGATAATGAAGATGAAGAGGAAGAAGACGATGAAGACTTGGAGGCTAGATTAGAATTGGACTATCAATTAGGAGAAGAGATCAAGGACAGATTAATTCCAAGAGCTATTGATTGGTTCACTGGTGATGCTGTAGACTTTGGCTTCCCAGAAGACCTTGAAGGTGACGAAGAGGACTTCGACAGTGAAGAAGGCGATGACGACAGCGATGATGACGACGACGAGAAGCCTAAGGAGAACCCTCCAGAGTGCAAGCAACAATAAGCCTACTATTCAACCTGAATAAAACCTTACATTACGATTGCTTTTATCAGATTTGACCTTTCACTCATCTCTAAACTGTCTTTTTTGTATCTTGATACTTAACCAAGTGTCGTTTGCATTCTACTTGGATTTAGGCATCAGCCGTTTATATTCTATTTCATTGCACTTATAGTCGTTTTTGTTTACTTTAGTGAAATTTGAAAAATGCTCAACTTAATCGACCGTAGTTCAAGACTTGGGATTATCCAATGAACCAAAAAAGTAGCAGAATATTCAAAGATTACAAACAATCCCATAATTCATTCGAATAAGGTTTCGTATTTAGGGATTGGGGGAACGAACAAGAGTTAACAATGCGGGAGTATTTAAAAATTTGTAAATCAATGTATTTCAAAGGTGGCGTCTAATTTTTCAGTCTAGCAGCTCTATTGTGTCAACCCCAATTCAAACCTCGGATTTGGGGTACACATTCAGATCTTCACAAACTCTATTCGATCTACACAAAAATAAAAGTATCGGTGTAAAAATAGTTGCGGAAGAAAGCACCTGAGAAAAAAGTGATACGGAAGTACATAGCCAAATTATTTTTTTATGTTCCTTGGGTGCGAGCAAGCCGCCCTAGCTTGTAGATAACTGGTGTCAAGTGAGAATGATTAGACCGTCAAAAAGAAACCATGTGATAGCTGTACAGTGGGCAATGGAAAAGAGGCGATAGAATGTTTCCGAAAGGTTGAGCTACACAGTCATACTTGAAGGCGGAAGTTCCCTTCGAACGTGGATGATGGTGGGGCAGTAAAGGTAAAAAATATCGAGTACAACCCCTCTAGAACCGATTTTTTCCGGCAGACTACTTGTGCCAAGGCGGACCAAATTGAAAACTGAGTTTATACCTCGGGGAATGATATCTCTGCGCAGTCTAAAATCTATGGAACTTTGTACTGGACACATCGGTTATTGTTGTCTCTGAGGTGGCACCCGAGTAACACCGATGGCCGCGGCTAATTAATTAGCATTCGTTTTCATCACTCACATTGCATACTTCTGAATAAGGCTACAATGTGTACAGGAATGGTAGTATCCCTGATTTTTCATTTTCCACTGCGATTCGGGATCTCGATGTCATGTACAAGCTACATTGTTTTCGGTCAAACGTAAGTTTGATGTCAGCTGAAGACTTCGCCATCAGGTGACTCAAAGAGATGCATGATGATCCTGCACTTTACCAGGTCTTGCGATGATATCTTTCATCACAATAAATGGATGCTGTGGATGTTTTGATAAGGTATTTACAAGTGCAATATAGTTTAATACCCCCTCCAGACCCTTATTTCGATATCTCAAAAGTTAAAATATCCCTCTATCAATCAGATTTCGCCTCCCTACATGCCGAAAAATGAGTTGTTTAAAGTTAGATCCAACTCCGAACTCACTCATCTTGTAGCAATTTTCACATGCTGAAGTCACGCACGACCCACGCGTTTGTGTAGACTTGCTTTTGGTGGCTGCTAACAACCATACACATTTAGTAGGCCATCCCCTAGTATAAGAAGGGATGTAAAAACCCTCAAATCTAAGATATATTACTCTTACAACCAGATTTGATTTGAAAACTTTGACTGTTTCTTTTCCTGAACGAACCAGCACTCAAGCCACTATCATAACACATTTATCGATTGAAAACCTTCTTATCAGATAGTTTCATTCCACCCAAATCCCGTTATCTATAAATTTCGGATTATTGTATTCCTACTAAATTTGCATTATCTGTATAAGTAATATTAAAAATGTCTTCTGTTGTCGATAAGTTGACTACAACCACCTTCGAGTCCAAATCTTTGAAGCACTTGTTAAGCTATTCCCCCATCGATGCTGTGGTTAAGTTTTTACTTTCCTTTAGCTTGATTGCTGCTGTTTACAACAATTTTGTTATCCCAGCTTGGGAATTGGTCAATAAGAACATCATTTCTGCTTACCTGTTCATCTACAATCCACTCTCCAAGGCAGACAAATTGGTAGATGATGTTGTGTTATCTCACTATGTTGACACTGTTGCAATTGAATATCCAACCAACTATGCCAAGAAATTCAGCGACACTTACGTAAAGCCAACCAATGACTACTTGTACGACCAAGTTGTGAACAAGTACTGGCCAGATGCTGAATACAAGTTTGAAGAAGGAAAATCTGAACTCCACAAATTTGCCCACATTCTTTATCAATTCGTTGTTCGTGTCAAGAACCAAGCCATTGAAAAGTCGTCTGCTATCTCCGATAAGCTTGCTACTACTTACAACGAAGAAATTAAGACTGTTGCAGGCTCTGATCCAGCTCCAACTCTTTACAACAACTTGACTGCCACTATCAACACTGCCACCAAGACTCTTACAGAATTAAACGAAAGTCACATCAAGCCCCTTCGTGCTCAAACTCAAGATTACGTTACCGAAGTTGCCAACAGCACCAGAAGTAAGGCTGATTCTTTTATCGCTGATACCAAAAAATCTATTCCATCCTTGCCACAACTTAACGAAAAGGGTCATGAATTATTGAACGGATCAACCATCTCAGTTTCAGGTTAATTTACAGCCAATTATTGATTTATTGCGCCAATGGACTTTTCCTACCATACAGCCTAACTACCTATTTATTCCCTTACTTCTCTCATTTACAATTCACTTGAATTCTTCGATTTCACTCTTTAGTACAGGCAATTTTGTTTTAATTTTAATTTAGTGCCAATCATATAAATGTTTCTATTTCTAAATTTGTAAATACGGTGATTCTAAGATTAGAGCGACGCCACTTCTAAGCCTCATGGCTTATCTCGATAATGTTGATCATGTAATTCCATCAATTGTTGACGTTTTTGTTGTTATGATTGCCCCTTCTGTGCGCGATTCAACGTGTGGCATTATCGATTGTTAGCAATTAGCGAAATATGATTAGGGATTTTTGTGACCCCTCCGAATAGGGTAAACTGTGCGAATGCAACCGCTGCATTCAAGCGAACTTTTTAATGTAATCGATGCCGCCAACACATTGCGGAACTGTATGTTGAGACCCAAGTAGTTGATTTGATATGTGAATGGCCATAGCAACAGTCCGGGGCGTAACATCATGCTCTAACAACAATCCTTTCCCCCCGCGTGACTGTTTGAATTTGGTGAGTTCGGAATAAACCTCACTCTCTTTACGCGGATTCGTAGTGTCCAGCATCTTCCAGTCCAGGGTGTCGAAATCCCACAAAACATTTTGCATACCGAATTGTCTTACTATAGCACGTACTCTATCATCAGTGCCACCGTATGGTGGCCGGAACCATTTCGGCAAATGATGCCCAGTAGCATTCATTGCCCAAATAGACCACTGAAGTTGGGCAACTATCTCTTCGTTGCTCAATGATGGCAAAAACTTGTGGGACCAGGTATGAGAACCCATAACGTGGCCCTGCGACATGGTCTTTCTGTAGATATCCGGATAACTGATAACATTGACTCCTAATGTGAAAAATGTAGAGGGTTGCTTCAAGCCATCGAGCAATTGCGGAGTTGCAGGTGTGGGCCCATCATCAAAAGTTTGTGAGAGCTTTGGACATGTATAGACGTCATCGAAAGACACACAGTTAAAACAATCAAAAGAGCACGAGTCGGCCGTTAGCTTTTTACAGTCTCCCTGTACATGAAGTGGTATATCTGGCACCTTGTCAAAACTTAAAAAGTCCAATGGAATATAAGGTGGATCTAGCTGGGGCCACTCGGTCATTCCAGTAAACTCAGTGAGCCATTTGGGAAAGGGTACTTTTCCATTTTTGGCAAGAGTCTTGGACATGCTTGATTCGGGCCTAGCCAACTGTTGTGCCCTACTTAGAAGAGAGCAATGTGCGATCTCGAAGAGTATTAATACCAACCAATAATTTAGTCTCATGCTTATGATGATTTCTAGTTGTATTGTTTAGTATCTGAGTTTGGCCGTTTGTGTATTCGCAATTTTCTCGATTGCAATTATTTTTCGCAGCCAAATCTATACGCGTGAAAAGTCGAACCAGCACTAAATAAATTTATTTTTGCTTAATTTGATCCCTGACCTTCCATGGTCAGTTCCCTCTTCCGTGACCTTTCGATGTGGTCTAACACAACCAGTTCCCTGATTTCAAAAAAAGTTGAAAAAATAATGACTCCTACGCGGTTCGAACGCGTGCATCTTTACGATAATAGAACTTGAGTCTATCGCCTTAACCACTCGGCCAAAGAGCCAATTATATAGAAGATCGACCATCTTATACAGCTTTGTAGCTTCAATTGTAAACTATATAAGTTCCGTTCATAGCTTCTATGAAATCTTCTCTACTGAGCAAGTCGTATTTGTAATTGTGCAATATTATAGGCATTTCATGAATTTCTTTAGAGAGTTTAGGTAGCCCAGCTGTAAAATGGAAAAAAAACGTCGAAGTATCAGTGGGGTCTTCATCATTGCTCCATTAGACTAAGTGCTTGGATGCAGACCAGAATTTGAACTCCTAAATTACACATGAACCACCTAAATGGAGTAATGTAATATACTAATTTCTTTCTGGTCTTACTTTGGACACTCGTGGTTTTAGCTTCAAGGCTATTCATACAATGTATTGAAAAGGCATGAAAAAATGTATATGCAAATAAAGATTATATCAAATAAATATTTATAACCTGGAAACCCACAACACTCAACACATCTTATTCTGTACCTCAGCAAATACCGGATTTTTATGTTCACAGCACCATTGAAGCAGTGTGTGCGATCGGGGCCGCACAGCATACTGAAGTTGCGCTACAATTCGCCCTCCCACAACCCGAACCGCAAAAGATCTATAAATACATAGTAATGTTTGAAGCCATACTTAAGTACCAGTAAGGCAATTTTCAAATCTTCGTATAGATGCTCAGTTATTGTGTCTACATGAAGATTGCTTTGGTTGTGCTTACAAAAGGCATTTGGATTCGAGTCAATAGTCACCTCTAGTTCTTTTTAATGCATCGACTTCTTGTCTAAGCTTCAGCAACTCGTGGCGTAAGTATTTATTCTCTTCCCAAACGAGGTCATATGAGTTCATCGAGTTATTTCTACTTCTAGAACCTGGCTTCGTGTTGGGACTTGTTTCTCTTGGAACAGACGTGTTGGGGTCAATCAGCGCACTCTTAAACTTCTTATACATATCATCACTGCTGGAAGCAGAAGCTACCGAATAGTTGGCGGAGAAAGTGCTATTGCGCTTATTGGAAGCAGCATTTGAGTTTGAACTTCCTGAATTACCTGTGGGTTGGGGGCCCGGGCCAGGTGCTAAGGTGTATGACGATATTGAATTACGATGCGAGGAAAGGGAAGACGATCTACGTACCATATTGGGATTAGAGCCGTTCGAGGAAGACTGATTAACGGACCCGCCGTTGTTTTTCAACAGTTTATTTTCCTGTTTCAAGTTATCAATTTCCCTCATCAACTTCAACACAATTGCGTCCTGCTCGCGCTCCATAAGGTCAATTATTTGCTCATTATTTAGCAGCAGAGAAGGACTCGCATTAGTACTTTCTGAGAACGAATGTCTTTTGGTGACTAGTGGCGTTTGCGTGTTACTAAAACTACTTCTGGCACTAATACTAGGAGATCTTTGAACAGATGATGCTGAGGATGTTAAATAATTGGAAGTGATGTGATTAGTGGGTCGACATCTCAATTCCGAATGACTATTACGTGGAGACAATTGTGGGAGCGATGAAGTGTGGATAGGTGCGCTATTATTATACGAATACTGGGGTAAACCAATTGGTTGCTGGAATTGGTTGAATTGCGGATGGACTGGCAGCTGCAGCTGTATGTGCTGGGGCTGGTTGGTTGAGTTTGTCATTGAATACTTGGCTATTTTGGCAATCTCAATCAAATTAAGAACAAAACTTCTTATCTTCAGCTAAATCATGGGGTGATCCAGACTTAAATATATTATTTGGATATACCAAAATAGTACAGACACGACCAAAATCTTGCATTGTGATTCTTATCTTTGTTTGTAACCCCGAAAAGTCTGAAAAACTCCACTATTCGAAATGAGGGGGAAGGGGAAAGCGCGCTTACGTAACAAGAGAGGGGATCTTAAAGTCTTGCAGTTAGTTGCAACTGGGTTACGGAGCAGCGTTTGTGTTCAGGTGAAACACGGCATTCAATCAGGGTTGGCCCTGGTTATAGCACTTATGACATGTTTATAGTTGTGTATTTGTATCCTAACCGGTATTTGAAGAATAGTCTCAACCATAACATTCCAGTCTTATCGCTGTTTGAGGGGATTACCAAGCATATGCACTCAAAATCGTATTGGCATTCAGCCTGGTGGCGTGTTCGAGAGCACACTGCCCTCGAGTTTTCAAACAGTGGCTAAGTCTGCTCGCGCAAACCGTGCTGTCCACGATCGTCGTTCTAACCCCTCCCGCAATGTCAAATATTTGACGGCAATCTAGAGGAGTGACCGACTCGCGCAGGGCTACAGAAACTATGACTACACAGCCCCTCTGTATATAGAGGGTTCATTGGGTCCAGGCATTCTTTAGTCACTGATGGAGATTCCATCACATTAAGACAGAGCGCGCCTTCTTTGCCTTGTGGCTTAGCAACCCAGTTGCCGGTCCTTTCCTACACTACGTCCTTCCAAATTAGGAGATCGGCTAAATTTACAGATAATAATGACGTGCGTTTTCTAAAACTTATGGTTTGATCTACGCAGTTAAATCCCTCATTGCTGTAGAGAAACCTACTAATATAGTTGTAAGCAGTGAAAAATTGAGCTGTTGCACGAGCTGAGAGGGGTCAATTGTATTCGTCTCCTTTATTCTGTTGCGACGAATGACTGGAAAGTAAATATGCACGCATAAATAATTTTACTGACTACAATAGACTTTAGACGAGTTTTGAGCATACTTAAGCAATTTATGATCCGATATATGCGAGAGAATCTAATAACCCTTATTTTCGATTGTTTGTTTGTTTTTGAAAATCCCCGCAGCCAAGTGTCGTGTTTGAACACAGGTCGCAACATCATCCCAAATGCGGAGACCGATTGTAGGATCAAGGTTGGCTGCTTGAGTCAAGAGACATGAATCATCCGATGAAAGTAGTACATGGCCCAGAGCTGCAAGTACAAGCCAGATTGCCGGTTTGAGGGAGCTTTGTGAATTGGTTGCGGGTAAATCAGGAATGCAAAAAAAGGGGCCATTCGCATTCTCGCTGATACGTATTGCATGAATAGGATCAACACAAGACAACAATACGATCGTTTGACATGCTTACACATAAAACGTTCCGGCGCAACACGGCCCTTTCAGTGATATGCGACAGGTTCAAAAAGTCGTTTAATCTGATACCCTCATTCGTAACAAGCACATTCTATTGCCATAGTTCTATTTATAAATTACTTCTTTTTACGTTTGATCAAGTTACTCAAATCATTGACCGGCGCTTTTTCAGGTTTTGGTTTTTTTCTCACCAGCAAAGAGTTGACGGTAGCTACTTTTGTTGGTATTTTAGGCGCCTCATACTCCTTTGTACCGATGACATCAATGTATTCGTCTACTGGGAAGTCATTTTTGCTGCAAAATTCAGGAATTTTGGTGCGAACCATAGCTCTAATATCCGACTCGATACTGTAGTTTTCACTCTTCATTAGGTTGAGCAATTGCTTGTATTGCTTCAAGGTCAAAACATTTATATCAAGCTGTTGATCCAGTGAAGAGGCTCTTTTGTTTATGGGCCTATCACCAACTTTTACTCCAATTAGACCGACCACGTCACCCAAACGAAATTCTTGTCTGAAACCCAATTGTTCGTAAAATTGGTCATTTTTCATCTTTTGATAATTGTTTTCTACTATCAAATGCTCGAGATACCTGCCTTTGGGATCATCAGGAAACAAGGGGATATTGTATATAGCCAACTCATCTTTATTGAAAATATGACCTATGGTCCAATTGTTTGATAGCCCTTGAATGAATTTGGCTGCTGATTTATCATCGAGACCTGGAATCAAGAGCTTACGTTCTGAATCTAAATTCTCCACGCTACCATCAATAACTTTCAACCACCAATTCAATAATTGAACGCCGTTGACGAGATGTTTATGGCGATTATTATATGAATATGGGAACAAATATTGCTGGGCAGCTTTAGTGAATAGCGATATGTTGATGGTTTGTTTATCTGGCAATTCTAGTAATGTAGACTTTCCTTCATCGGGCTTTATGGTTCCCGATTTGCTATAATATGGGATACTAGCGTAATAGTTTGGATCTTCAGCTAGCCTTTTCACGATATTTTTCAAACCAAAAATAGCTTCAGTTTCAAAAATATCGTACTCCTTTGTCCCGCTTTGATTGTAATCACCAGAATCATCCTTTTGAACTATTTGAGGTTTCTTTTTCAAGTTGTATCGAGTTAAATCGTAGTTGATCAACCATTGGAGAAACACTTTCAATATCGGACCAATTCGGATTTGATATTTATGAAGTCCAACAGTATCGCATTTCGCAACAAATATGTTTTGTTCAATCCCAGACTCAGTTACGGTCAAATACACTAGAACTTCAATTCCAAAAATAATTGTTTCAGTTTTGGGATCAATCAAGCTTAGATAATGTCGTATTTTGATGGTGGAGGCTTCGGAGTGCAAAGACTTCCGAATGTTTATCAATGGCTTGACATAGGTAGGCTTGGATTGGAAATAGAATATCTCGTAGGCCAGACCCTTTGGAAGTTGTTCCAATATTCTTTGCAGAAGGTCTTTCATCCTTGGCGTTCTTTCTACATCCACGATTGTTGAGCAGTTCGAGTTGAGTATTCACGAATGTCGCATATCCGATGTCCACACAGTCACGCCTTTGATCATGTGACCACAATAAGATTATGCGAAATGGGTTAAGATCGCAACAGGGTGTCCTTGAATAAAAGCCGTTCAATATTGTAATAAATTCATTTGGGCGCGTTGCCAGCTAGGACATAAGCCTCATTTTTAGGTACGAGCGCAATTTCTGTTTCTATGAATAGGAAATCTCCGCGCTTATCATATCTCAAGATGGCATCTGCAGGTAGGTTAGCAGAAGGTTATGTTACAGTCTCAATTACCATGAAGGGCAATATCGTTGTAAAGCATTCGCTTAGAATGCATTGCTTATCGGCTTGCTAAAAATTGAGTAGTTTCAAACCTACGCGCAAAAAATACAGAAAATAACCTAGGACTAAACCCTATTATCACCGCACATTTGAAAGGTGGTTAGAGTGCTGCGAAAATTTGAGATTCCGTGGAAGTCTGATATGCTATCTATTCCGCCTCGAATTGCGATATTGTTAAGTGACGACACTGGTCGGGGTACATTGTTCAATAAAGATTGAAAAATGCGGAGCGTCTAAATTATTGTAGTGAAATTTGTCAACCTTTCATTTTATATTTCTTAAACCCTGGTCAGCCTCAGTCCTAGTTGCTTGTCTTGACATCCTAGGACTTATGGAAAGATGAACCGAACATTGAAAGAGCCTTGACTGGCTTGTAAATTCCGAGGTGAAACTTAAGTTCATTGAACTTTCTCGAGATAATCTTTAACTGCAGAAAGGACAGTTGTCCTCGTATAATTTATGTTGATGTCATACCAAACTTTAATGTCGTAGATCAGACAAAACGAAGAGTTAGCTTGGGTCAAATAGTGTCGTATCGTGAGCTGAGAATTCCGTCGTCTCACTTGATATATATACAAAACTAGATCTAGATATTAGGCTTTATCATCTTCACTATTTAGATGGCTATAATAGAGTTGGTTACAACCAAATATCGGTGATAACCTAAAAATAAATTTGAATAAAAAACCGCCTTTTCTTAAATTGGTTATCAACTTTTCGCAATGCCCCAGTCGCAACTAAAACTAACTAGGCTAGAAGTTAACAATGATGAGCAACGAGGATTATGAGTATAATAAAAATGAGGGGAGCATTAACATCTGGGGTGAGTGACATTTAGAAGTAACTTGGCGAAGCAACCGTTGTTTTGTGGTCCTACTTTGGACTATTACGGACATCAAAGCTGCAATTATCTGCAGCTTCATGCACCTTTCGGTTTAAGATATTACTAATAGTATACGCACGGAAGTTTGATCGATGGTCACCAAGATGCACTTGTATAACAAAAATACGATCACATATACTGAAACAGTTATCAATTCAAGAATTTTAGTTTTGGGGTAAAATTATACTTCAATAGTTTCTACATAAAGTGATATGACGATCTAACTTTTCTTATTTGCGCTCAAAATCCGTTTTGTCTGTATATTGTGGAAGGGCTTTATCTTGCCGCCCCATCTTGACAACTGGTAGTATCAGATAGTCTATTTGGTACTTTTCTGTTACAAATACAACTACTTTATTGAATTTAGACGATTCGTAGCTATATAGATATGATACAAACTTAGCTTTTGCTTACAACGAAACAAGTAGGTCCTGGACAACCCTTTTTTTTTGGCACACTAGATGAAATATGTCGAAGCCTTGTTTCCCCCAATTTTGATGACTTGATAGGAGGTCTGAGAGATATATCTGACTCAAACCAAAAATTGAAGCAACAAGCCCACTTCAAAAGCCACCTAAGTTCCGACAGCCATTTACTCCGAACTGTATAACAATCTGTATATTAAGGGGTTAACCCGCATCCGCGTATACCCCACCTTCCTAACTGAACTAAGCACCTCGGCTGTCTCTGACCTGGATCCTGTATCTTAAACGAGGCAAATGCCTAAAAACCCGCAACTTGCATAACTTGCGTTTAAGCTTTTTCGCTCAATCTGTAGCAAGTGCTCTAGTCATTGGTATCTCCAACTTACGGTGAAACCAAGAGAGACGCCAGAAAACGACGAAATGGACACTCTACATTCTACAATTCTCTCGTGCAGCTGGTCATAGCGACTGAAACGAGGATTGCTCTCATTCGCTGGCTTGCGCTCTCTGCTAGACAATGCAGTTGTATAATCACTTGCGCTGTGGTGGTTTGGAGCCACTGTTTTAACAACTCTTGATGGCGGACGCACAGAAGAAATAGATGCGGGGTGGACGAGCTGAGGACCGTTTATTGCCTATTGCCGGGTGTCCGAAGGCGTGCAGCGGACAACATTTCGGATCAAAAATTAAAAAGGACAATTTTACAATGTAATCTGGGGTAGTCCCTTCATTATAAATATTTCCGTGTACGCTCCTTCAGAAGACAAAGTTGATCATGAACGTTAGCCACGAAGCCAATAGTGATCATATAACAAAAAAAAAAGTACCACATAACCGTTATAATTTCAACAACAGCTTCGATCCCTCACACTTAGTTCATCAAGATAAAGACGAGCTGCTACCACAAGAGCCCAGTCACCTAATCAATTCGTCATCTATAAAATCAACGTCCTCGACTTCTGCTACATTACAACAGCCTGCAGCGAACAAGTCTAACGATTACGACCTTCTTGATATTCTCTCTGCCGACATGGATTTTGAACAAGCTTACTCTATGTACACGACTTTACAACAGAAACACGCCACAAGTTCTGTGGAACAGTTGGAGCAAGTACAGTTATTGAACCAGCAGTTTGTAACCAGTCTTGGTGGTCTGCAACAACGCAGCGCAGAGACTCGTGACGCTACACCACAGGGGTTAGGCAGCTTACCAGGCGACTATTCGTTCCTGTTACAGTCGGAAAACCGTACTTCTGAAGACTCAAATTTTAATTACCACCGCTCACAAATCATCAACGGCAACCTGAGCAACAAAAACTACATGTTTGCTAACGAAGATGAGAAACTTCAACAATTTCAATTTAACAAGAATCAGAACCAAAAGAACAAAAAAGAAAGGGGAGAGGATTTCGACCAATTCTTCTCCAACACCGAATCTAATGCCTTGGAAAAGTTCTTGGATAATTTGGCCACGCCGCTTAACGGATCCTCACTTCAGTTCTACAACCATAATCACAACCACAGCAACTTCAATAACCAGTTGAGCGAGGACCATCCTGGTAGCGAATTCAACGACTTATTTGACTTGCACACCATGAAAGCAATTCCAATGAACAACCCCAAGCAGTTGTTCAACCAAGCGTTTACTCTCCCAAAGTCCATGCAGAAGAGCCATTCTTTACCTGTGAACACCTTCAATGAACAAAGTCTATTAGAGCACGAAAACTTGAAGAAAGAGTTGACTGAAGCGTTCAGCCATCCCCATCTCAAGTCTATATCCAATAGCGGAAGCGACACTCCTCCACCACTCGCCAGTCCTCAAAACCAATTGCCTACGCCTCTGGACAACAAAGAAAAGGAGTTCATGTACCAGCACTTAAAGAAAACGTCACAAGACTTGATCACTCCACCCTCCAGCGATACCAATGACGATAAGCTGGAAAAACGCAAACGCGAGTTTGAAGACAGTCTTGACGAAAACGACACCTCGTTGCTGAAGAAACGTCGCAGATCTTCTCTGAAACCATTGTTATCTTTGGAGCAGAAGAGACTCAACCATTCTCATTCGGAACAAAAGAGAAGACAAATGTGCAAGCTTGCGTATGAAAGATGTCTCCGTCTTATTATCGACATCGATGCCTTCAACAAGTTGCCTGCCACCTTCACCGACTCGGCTCAGAAAAAGAGCAAAAGGGCTAGAGTCAACAAGGATGGTTTGCCCAATTTGTCCAAACACAGTGCGCTCATCAGAATCAGTCATGAAATCGAATTGATCAAAAGCAAGAACGACTCACTCAAGGCTATTCTCGAGCAGCACGGTGTTACCGACTATAAAAAGTTCGATCCACCTGTGTCACAGGAAATCGAGTAATTGGGATTGGGAATTTGGAACCGGAAAACTTCACTTCATACAAAATGATCTACTATTCAAGATTGTATTAATATATTTATTACCCACGATTCAACGAACACCGTCATAAGTTGAATAAGTACTTAGCAGGTACTTGCAGCAATGCCAGGAGCATCACCTAGCGCAATCTAACGAAGAAAATTACGCTCATTCGGAGCCTTTTTAGTTCACGTATTTATTCAATATTACTATTTATTCAGAAAAAATCTTGTAGAAGTCATATTTCGTATGTAAACATTAATGACAACAAGGCTTGTCAAGTAGTTGCAGTTACGAGCCAAGCTATTTATTATAAAAACCCAATTATTTGATCGTGCATTTGGCTCTTATCTTTTGTCTTATGGCTTGGTACTCGCCTTTTTTTTTCAGATATTACGCGTAAAATTGAATGAAAACTTCAATTGGGGTAGGCATTATCATGGTAGTTAAGAAAGCAGTAGCACAGCCAGAGACCAAGCATCCCAGTCTAGAGTTGTCGATTGGAAGCGACGATCAGATTGAGCAGTTGAGCAAACTTCAACCTGTTTTCCTTATAAACCAGCAGAATGAGACCCCAGAACTAGTCAGCTTGAGAGCAAACTACAAGTACCTATTTGTGATCAACTGGCTATACAACTTCCGGGGCTTTATCAAGCTTCAATCCGAAACCTTTGATGTCGATTTGTTTGAACTCGAGCTCCTCAACTACTTTCCTACGCTGTATCAAGACGACCAGAGTCCACAAAACCAGACGTTTCTTAACAAGTTGAAGCTTTTGTTGATGTCTTCGGCACAAGGCTCCAAGTTATCCTCACTCAACAACTTTGAAAAGGTGTTCAGATTGTGGTTTGGCTACAATACTCCATTGGGTGGTAAAGATCGCGACGAAGAAACCGAAGAAGATGAAGGCTACGAAATGGGGGAAGCTGACGAAAACGAACCTTCGTTTGACTCGCTTAGTATCACCGATAAAATTGAGATCTTATACATAATGATAGCTTACATTTCCAGTTATCACCCATTCAGAAGCTGGGTGGACAGAAGCAACATTCCATTGGACTTGTTGAGAATGAACTCCCTCTGTAGCGAATCTAAAACTTCTGGCTCATCGTCCTTTCAGGAAGACTATGTACTCATGTTTGAGTGTAACCGACTTTACAAAAGAACTATTCACTACAATTCACTAGTAATCCCTAAGAAAAGAAAGTTGAGTCCAGTTTTTCCGGATGAACATTATGATGCAGAGCAGTTTGATATTAGTCCTGACATCAAATTTGAGTTGATATACAAAAATATCTATGAATTCGATGAGATATTAAAAGACTATGGGAAGAAGAAATCGGCTACTTTCAAAACATTGGTCACAAAGTTATCCAAAAAACAAATCGTAGAGTCTATATTTGCCAGTGAGATTAGAAAAAGGAGGTTTTTAGCTGGAAAAAGAAGAGAAATGCAGTTGGCTAGCTTATTAGCTACCAGAAAGAGATCCTCAAGGTTGGAAGCAAAAGAGAAACAGAGACAAGAAGAATTAAGGTTACAGAAACTTCAGGAGGAGGAAGAATTGAAGTTAGCTGCAGAAAAGCGGTTCGAAAGAAGAATGAAGTTGAAACAGAGTCAAGGATTTGAGACCTCCCCTGCTCCAGATACATCCCTCACCAGAGACGAAAGGTTGAAGATGAGAAGATTAGAAGCTGAAAAGCACAAACAATCAACCCCAGATCAAGCTAGTGAAGCAGACATTACTGCAACCACAGCTACTTCGGACCCTTCCCAATCAAATGAGGCAATCGAGACATCAAGTGAGACATCCAATCAAGCAGTCAAAGAGCCTGTTGAACCTTCAAATATACCAGTATCTGAACCTATAGCGGAGACGGTGCAAGCTTCCCCTGTATCTACTACGAATTCCGTTTCAGATCCAACAATAATAGAGACAAACACTCACCCGGTAACTGAAATTCCCGAATCAAGTACAGAACCAATGAAACCCGGTATTCCTGTGCCTATAGCTACATCAGCTGAAGTCGTTCAAAAAGAAGAACACCCACAAGTGTGAATGTTACTCAACATCCTTCTGATACTACTTCTAGAAATATCCTGTAACTTAAAAGACTCTACTGTACTACTAAATATTCAAATATAACGTAACATCAAGTAAATAACTAAGTGTGAATAGAGGCCTGACGATAATTAATTAATAAAATGACAAATTATAAGAAGTATATAATCACCAGATGAAAAGTTATTAGATCTCATAATGAGTGAAATATTAGCACGAGAATGGATAGAATAGAACCTAATTGTAATGCAAGTAATAGTGAACTCAAAGATTCGAAACAAGATTGTTTCATTTCAAAAGACCTTCAATCAAGAAGTTTGTCGAACACCCTATAAGTTTAATTCGTTCAAAACTTGACCCGCCAAACTCTTATAGTTCCAGGTGTTACCCAATAATTTCTTGAATTGAACACCATATAATCCCACCAATGGAACCTTGACAATATGAATCTCGAATTTCAAAGGCGACTTTCTGGATTTGGAAGATTGGCTTGAGCCACTTGGTGAGTGTTGGTGTTTGGCCTTATGTTCGAGTCTTGAAGAAATCAACATATCACTGCCACCGCCTATATTCAAGCCATTCAATGAGTCGACCGAATCATCGTCATATTGATTGTTGTGTTCAAGATCTTCAAAGTCTTCTTCATCTGGATACAATGATTTGGAGACCCTTGCAGCTGCCGGAGTATTTGGAGGCATCATAACTTGAGAGCCATTCTTCTTGCGATAAGTTCCCAAAATCGAATTGCCAATAGAAAATTTACGCCTGTGACCACCACCAATGGAATTTGACGATCTATGGCTTTTGGGATTAGTAACTGGAGACAAAGTTTGAGTGTTAAGATGCAAGGAAGGCTGTCTGCTTGGAGTTCTGGTAGTATCGTTGGCACTTGGCTCTGGAGTCTTGGCTCTTTGAGGAACAGATAATTTATCTTGTTCAAACGAGGATGACGTTGACTTGAACGCATCACCGTAAAGTTCCTTCTGTTCAAGCGAGCCCTCTTTTGCTTCAGACTCTTCATCATTATTCAAAAAGTTGGCAGTGTTATTCGAGTTTGCATCAGAAATTAAATTTGGATGTAAAGATGACGTATGCGCACATACAAAACCTCCCTTGACTTCTTGGAATTTAACACCCAAACGACTCAACACATTGATGATGTTGTATCTTATGACCGGTAAAGGTTTAGTGGAAGTAGTTTGAACACTGAAAAAGCCTTTGAGAAACAAGGTTTTGCAATGCTCAATGGAAGGCATACTGTTTGGTTTGGCATTATTGAATTGTTCCATTATTTCTTCCTCAGTCAACTTAGGGAATTCCTGATACTCGACATCATCCAAGGTCACATCGTCAAAGAAACCATCGTTGGTATTCGAAGTGTTTGCGCTGTGATGGCCAATACCTTCGTCGCTATTTTGAGCGGCCAAAGAGTTTGGTAAAGGTGGATGGATCTGGCCATGAGCATTGGCATTTGGACGGTAATAAGAATCTTTCCTAGTATGACCTCCAACTGACTTGGCTCTTGCAGTAGGATGAAGTTTTCTTCCATTTACAGATGTTGCACTATGCTTGTGAGCAATAGTGTTTGGTTGCGCTGATGTCACGGTGTTATCACTCGTATTCAAACTAGGCAATGGAGGTAAGTACTCGACAGGAATGAAACCGTGTGCCTTTTGGTTAGTAGAGGTGGATGATGAGCGGCCGTGCATCTTTTTGATTCCCGCAGATTCACTCGATTTGTTGGATTTTGGAATCTCACCTGTAGTTTGCGATTGTTGTGGTGAGTTAGAAGAAGGTGCCAAGTTGATTCTTGAAGACGAGGACTTCTCTTTGGCAGTGACTTTCATACTGACACCTCTGCGAACCATTGGATCCTTCTTGGCAGAAGAATACGAGCTTTGTGGAGATAATTTGCTGGGTGAATCTTGGGGAAGAATAACTTTTGGTAATGGAGGATGTGGAGCATTTTGATGAGGGGGCGAAGAAGGAGAAGATGTTTCTCTGGCTTTGCTCTTCTTAGATGACAACCTTCTCAATAGCGAGTTGATGCCAGACGCTCCGCCCTTAGAAGCATATGGATCTAAGCTGTCAGTCGCAGGAGAAGTTTCTCTAGGACTTTGAGGCTGCTGGTCTGGAATAGTGGCATTGACCTCATCGGTTTCTGTAGTTTCAGGATAGTCTGAAGCCATACTTGAAATATGAGCTTGTTCGATATAAGCAAGTGGAGGCAATTGATCTTGAGGGTTGGTTCTCAGTTGCTGAGCAGAGGAAACAGGGGATTTTGCTTCTCTTTGCAAGTTTGCATCCGGCACTGGACTTTGTGCCGCGGTTGCTTGCTGGGATTGTGATGAAGATCTCATACGGGTTTGCGCCTGAGCTTGAGCCTGTAATTGAGCTCTAGCTTGTGCTTCAGTATGTTGACGAGCATCTGCTTCAGCCTTAGTAGTTCTAGCCTGTTCAGATAGAGCTTGTGCCTGAGCTTGGGCCTGTGCCTGTGCCTGAGCACGGGCTTGTGCTTGAGCTTGTGCCTGTGCCTGAGCATGGGCTTGTGCCTGAGCTTGGGCTTGGGCTTGAGCTTGCTGTTCAGCGTGTGCACGGGCAGCTTGGGCTTGAGCTTCAGAATGTACATCACTTTGTGCTGCATCTTGTTTTTGCTTCTCACGTTGAAGTTGAGCCTGTTGGTATTGGGCTCTAACGGCTTCTTCCTTGGCCTTCTTACGTTTCCTCATTTCATCCACCAAGAAATATATCGATATTAAAGGATGGAATCCTCCGGTAGGATCAGGTAAAATATGGGCATTTGAAGCCGAGGCGTATTCTCTTCCTTGTTCAGTGATTTTAGTCCAGTTTTCTACACTCATTTGATATTCCACACTGGAAAGAATGTTTGTCAACTCTTCAGAGATATGCTGCGCTGAACCCAATTCAAAAGATGCTATAGTCTTGATGATTTCAGGATCTAAAGGCAAGGATAATGGCTGTCTTTTGGGTAAATAGCTTGAAATTCTGTATTCGTAGCCTTTGTTCATCCAAGGATGATGACTGACCTCATACAAAGTAGCTCTTTTCGAAGGATCTACCACCAACATTCTTGAAAGTAATGAAACACACTCTTTCGAGAGAAAGCTTGGATATTCCACAGCTCCTCTCTTTATCTTTTCATGCAATACTGAAACCGAAGAGTCATCAAACGGCACCTTACCACAGACCAAAACATACAAAACGACACCGAAAGACCAAATATCAACCTCAGGTCCAACGTACGGTCTTGCACACAACAATTCTGGAGCCGCAAAGTAAAGGGAGCCACAGTAAGTTTTCAATAAGCTCTTTGGTGAGTACAAATTCGATAATCCGAAGTCAATGATTTTAATGTCACCTTTTTCGTTGATCATGATGTTTTCGATCTTCAAATCACGATGAACAACGTTATTGCGGTGACAATAGTCGAGTGCTGAAGCAATCCCTCTAGCAAATTTTCTGGCATTCTTTTCTTTCAATGAACCATGAGCAACAATATAGTCTAGCATTTGACCTCCTTCCACATGCTCGAACAACATGTAATAATGATTTGTCATTGGTACCATTTCATATAGTCTACATATGTAAGGATGGAATAATAGTCTTCCCAATGCACCCTCTCTTATGGTACGATTATCTCTGGCGACTTCTTTCTCATACTCCTTGTGTCTTTGAGCCGCTTCTTGGGCAGTTGCAGGAGGAGGATCATCGGCATGTGCTCTTTGATACACCTTGGCAGCTCTTTGAATGATTTTGACAGCACAAAGTTCGTGCGTAGTATTATGCTGGGCCAACTTGACTTTACCCATTGAACCTGCCCCAATGGTTTTGACAAAGTCCCAATCACCAATGGACTTTCTGTGAAATTGCTGTGGTTGCTGAGCCTGCTGTTCATGATGTTGCTGGTTTGAAGGTTGCCTTTGGTGGCCACGAGGAGGAGGATGCTGATGATGCTGCTGTGGGGTTTGAGGTGGATTTTGTGGTGTGGCTATGGGGGGAGAAGCAATCGATGCCGGAGGCAATAATTCTGCCTTTCTCTGGGTAGCATTGGGATGAATTGCAGCAGGGGTAGGTGCAGGCGCAGGGGACGAAATGTTAGCTGGTACAGGGGTCGGATAGGTCAATGGTTGGTGAGCACTAGGATTCCTTGAATGCGACGCGGAAGCTGTACGAGAATTAGAACCCGAGACGTGTTGCAGTTGAGTTTGCAGGGGGTTTTGGGGCCATTGATTGAAGCTAGCTTCTCTAGCATGATTAGATTCGTTTGAAGTCACGTAATGGGGAGAATCGGACGGTTGTTGATCATCATTGGATCTCAATTTGACATCCGATTTTGAGTTACGGAGCGTGCCGCTCACACTTCTTAACATACGCGGAGTGGCAACTTCGCCTGGTCTGCCAGGATACCCTGGTGCCAAGCTGAGATGTTGATCGGTATTTGATGTGTTAGCAGGAGGCTGGACATTCCTACCCGGTATACTCAGACTCGCCACTCGCCTAGGCTGAAATTGCGAATCTTGCTGGTCGCCGTGAGGATTCATGGTGTGAAATGTACTTGAAAGCTGATAAGGATAGTGTAAATAAAGAATTGAGGTATTTATGGATAAGTTTGATGTATCGGTCTATTAAAAAAGGTGAACTGGGAATGTTAGAAAAAATTGGAATGAGGAAACTATCCAAATCAATCAAGCAAATCAAGTTGCTCTCCACCTATATGATATACCTTAGTCACGCTTGATATGTTTAATAGATAAATTCTATAATTTACACACTCGTATCGATAAAACTTGAAATCTCCGTCAACTTGCTGCTGGTTTTACCATCGTTTTTCTTTGTTAAGATTATGATTATATCACAAACGCACCTTGAAGGGGTCGTGCGGTGCTGCAAAGACCTCTCTGACTATTTTCTTAGTGGGGAAAAACCGGGATCTTCTGTACGCCTGGAAAGCAAGGCTGGTAAATTACTACCAGGAGGCTAAGTCTTAAGGTAGTCTGTCAAGTACGAGGCGTCAGAAGTTACACGTAAGTATCGTCATTCTACTGCCGGAAGTCAATGCACGGTTGCAGGGTGGATATGCCGCGAACTTTACTGCGCCAGGATACCTTGTAGTGACGTTGGGCCAGAGTTTGTAGGGACGCACGCGAATCTTCCAGTAATTTAATAGGCCCCTGGGTAGGAATTAGTGCGACAAGCCTAGGCTGCCTGGTCACAACGGATTTATCTGAGGTGTAATCTTATCTTGGCCAGATTAAGGTTAGACGAGTAATCAGGGTGAATTGATCGAGAACTAGCCGCGCTCATGTTACAATCACCTAAGTTAGGCGAACACTTCAGCCTGTTGGTAATTACATTTTTCATTCTATCTACGGCTTGACTACTTCTTCTCTACACGATAATGGTATCTAGAAGCGTATTTATTTTTATCCAGTAATTGCTATACTTAGTGGTGGTGCTTCAAGTGGGTTTGGTATTCCCAAGTGTATCCCAAAAGAACAATACCAATGGCAAGGTGGACCAATGGCTTACCGGAGGCGTTGTCACCGTCAAAGAAAGCGGCCTTGTACTTGGAAAGTGGGTTGGTGGCCTTCTTGGCAGCTGGAGCAGGTCCAGTTGGCAATTTCTTGTAGAAGGAAACAACTTCAGCCATTCTTTTGGCGTTTGGGTTGGAACCAATGTTCTAAAATGTTAGTATACTTTCTTCGTTATAAAGGGGGGAGGGTTCTAATTGCGATTTGCTCACACAGGACGTGGGATCCACCGCTCTCCAGTTCCACTAAAACATATGCCTCGAATCGATTCGTTTGTCGTTTTATTCGTGGTTCCTCTGAAGTGTGTATTTGATGGACATATCATTGGTGAATCCTTGCCGGAACGATTCTTCGAATATCTCTACATACCTTAGCAGATGCAACCTTTGGTGGGATTAAAGTAGACAATTGTCTTCTGATGATGAATGACATGATGACTTGTTGTATACTGTTGGTACGAACTAGCTTGTTAGCTTTCAGTATTGGAAATTTGATGGAAATTTTCTGGTCAGTCCGCACGACGTTTCTACCATAGTTAACGGACAGAGTCGGGCTCGCCAGTGGGCAGCTGTGATTCGTGGAAACTCGCTCTTACACAAAAAATGTAATCACATGTTTGGTCACGTGTACGTGGTTCTAATAAACATTTATTCTTACTATACACTTAAGCAACGCTTATATATAATACTAGATTGTTAGTAATGTTTGGAAGATGAAGGGATGAAGCTACTGCCACTGTTTTTTTTTACTGTGTTTTCTTAATCTTGCAGCAACTTTTTTCCGCTTCTTCTGATTGAACCTAGATTTCACACATACCATTGTTGCCTCTTATAAAGACATCGCCATATGTTTTGCTGACCTTGTTGTCGGTCAATTCTTTGCCTTCATCTAACACGATGTTCATAAAGCCATCTATGCTTTGCAAGTTTCCTGAATATTGAAGTCCGTTGTGCAACTTGACCGTGACAGAATTGCCGATGATATCACTCAAGAACTTTGATGGATCAGTTTTGCCGTTGGCAGGGGTGTCGGACATTCTGTAATCTTGTGAATGCTATGTGTAGTAGTCCAACTTATTAAACGCTGGATACAGGTGGGCTCCGTCACTTTTTTTTTCCAGGTGTATTTGGGCGTGTGCTTACCGATCGGCTTACATAACTCTACAACCTGTTATCATAGTACAGATTTTACGTTTATTAATATACATTTCACTCCTCGAAGTGAATCAAAGAATCCAAAATAGTGAGTAATTTCACTAGTTCCTTCAAGCCAAGCAAATTGGCCAGGTCTTGTTTGTAGTTTTCGGTCAATTGATTGTTTTCAATCAAAAGATCCCTTTTCATGATTCCCACGATCAAAGAATCGAAGTTCTTGATCAAATCTTTCGATTGAGTTATACTGGGCTTGTAGCTTGGACCCATGGACAACACAATCGAAATGACTAGTTGAAAAATAGGAATTAAAAATTCAAAGTATGATACGGTTGAGCTTGAATTGTTTGTAGTGAGATCATTGAGTCCGAGCGGAGCATCCAACACCAAACTAATTCTAATATTTTCTTGAATATCCTCCAAGTTCAAATTGAGCCCCAAATCGGGATTGATCTTGAGGATCGAGCACTGCTTGAGAATGGAAAATATCTCACATTGAATCAATTGTAATGCTCCTAATTTGGATTGAGCTACTCTTATGAGAAAGTAGAGGGTAGCTTTGAATGCAGTAAGTTCAAAAAGAAGAGTATCAAGCGAAATACCTGATCCATCGATTCCACTGTACCCAGTCCCATTGATTCCACTTTTTATACCTTTGTAGACATCGTCTGAAGTTGTACCTGCTGCAGCGGCTACCATTTCGTCACTTCTTTTAACCCCTTTTACTAACAACAACAAAGAGTTATTTTTGATCAATCTCTCCAAAACATAATTCTTGCTTGAAAATGATGCCAAATGCACCAAACTTTCCAAAACCAACAACGAAGTAATTCTAGGTGATCCTTCAGAATAGATCGAGTCGTTCAAAATAATCTCAATAAACTTCTTGTCAATTGACTTAATTATGGACGAGGTTTCCCTGACTAATAGATCATTTTGGAATACCTTGAGTAAAAATTTGTTGGTCAAGACGTATAAATCTGATCTCAAGTTTGGTGTAGAGTTGGAATTCAAAATACCGGTTATGCAGGTTTCAAATAATGAATTCAATCTTTGGATACTTTGAATAAAATCTTCTTTTCCGCTGCTTTCGAGGATTTCTTTGTCGTACAAATCAAATAGCAAAACACTGAGAGAAATCAATTCTTCGGCGAATGTAATGTCGGTTTGCAAATAATCGTTGATCTTTGGAAGAATTACTTGCAAGACTTCAAGAATGAAATACTTGGTAGAGATCTTAGGATCGGTAATCAATATCTCTACTAATTGACACCATGAATGAAGAAAATTCAATTGAATATCTCTCAAATTGGATGCAAGCAAATACTTTGTTACGAAGCTATAAAGCTTGTTTGAATCCAAAATCACTTCCTCGATACCATCAGACTGTTTTGGTACAACTTCTTTGGAAGCCGGTGTTTGATTTGATAATGTCAATGACTGAGTGTTTTGTCTGCTGAGATTTTGTAGCGTTGTCATGGAACGGGAGAATTCGGACTGCGTTGTCGTGTTAGCTGGACCCGGGATTGCTGCATTATTAGAATTGGTTGTTGTGTTGGTGACGGCATCATTTGAAGTTCCTTTTGTCTGGCAAAGCACCTTTACGATTTTGCCTAAGACATCAAAATTTGACTCGAACTTAGATGACTTGACCTCCTCTAGAATCAGTTCCAAGTTGAATTTGGTATTCAAGTATTCTCCATCATTCAAAACATTATCGAAATTCTTGAATTTGAAATTCAAAACATCCAAGAAATTCAAAACATTTGGTGATCCATTCAAGAATTCGCTATTAAGATTCAAAAGTAATTCGACGTAATAATCTTTCTTGGTAATGGATTGAATATTGTGAAACTCCAATGATAAGTATTGCAAGACTAAATTTCTTTGATTAATGAACGAAAACAATGCTTCAAAACTATTTGAGTTTTCGATGAAATCATTAGCGGCCGTTTCATCCAAATCCCCACTGAATGGAACATGCTCCCACAAAGTCTGTAAGTCAATTTTGGGTTGATAGTTTAGTAACTTCTCGAATAAGGAGTAGAAGTCACGTAAGTAGTTTAGTGTAATAATGGAACTAATTGAATCCTTACTCAATTTAATAAGGATTTCCAAAATCAATGAAGAGATTTTAGATGGACCCACGTGAATGTTAAGGCCATCACCAATATAGTCCAAATTTGCTTCCAAAGCCACGAGCAAGACTTTGAGAAGAGTATTTTGGGAGTCATTATTACCATTAAAACTGCTTTCTAATATCAAATTGTCACCGTGTATATCGTATCCCAACAAAAAGTGACTGACATTAGGTTCCTTTCCGTCATTCTTGGAGTTTTGAAGATTTTGCAACAAAAACTCAAGAATCTTGTACTTCAAGTCATCGTTTACAGACTGGAATTGCTCAATGAATGCATACTTTATTTTGGTAGACTCATCAATACTCTGGAAAGTCGACAACAAGCGGTTTTTTCTTAGGGTGAGTTCACTATTAGAAGTATTGAATACCTTTGAGTCAGCCACTTTACTCAAAATCGAAATTGAGGTCAAGGCAATCGATTTTGAATTAATATTACCAACATATAATGCAATATTTGGGATGGTTGATAAATGGAAAAGCAAGATCTCATAGAAATTAACTATTCCATTAGTACCTATCGAAGGCGAAGTATAAATAAGATCGGCCATAGATCTAGTAGTACTAATACTAGCGTAGCTCTGAAACTTATCATTCGAAGTTGTGTCAGTCGCACTATTTTTTGTAGAATTGCCCTTGATAACCTCAAAAAAGCTTCCAATAAATGTTTCTTGAATATCCAAAAGCTTGTCAACTATCCTCAAAGATTTTTCGACCAAAAGTACTAAACTCTCATTACGATCAACAGCTTCTTGGCCAAGGTTTATAATGCTTATCAATGATTTATAACATCTCTCATCAAATAAATAGTTGATTGTAGATATTGAATGATGAAGCTTGATAAATGTGTGGTAGTTCAATGGGAAATTGGCAGTCGAGGATTGGACGAGGTCATCCAATTTGAATTTATCACATTTTACGAAACGGGTTGAAAATTCATTCAAGAACTTCCAATCTATTTTGTCGATTGAAAGCTGGATCAACTCGATTAATTGAGACTTAATCTTTACCTGATCTTCAAGATTAGCCATTCTGTCTGACTTTCCAAAGACTTCAACCATAAGATACTCAATGTAAGGCCAAACACCAATTTGATTGTTGATTCTGTAACCCAAACCCAAGTCTGCCGGATATAAGAGAGTATATTTGGAAAACGAATGAGCTTCTGATTCCAAAGGTGTCAAAAGATTTGATATTAATCTAATGAAGTTACTCACTTGTGAAAGACTTGTCAATTTGATCTGAAATCCTTGATTCAATCTTATAAGGCGCTTGATGAAATACTTAGGAGTTGAAGAAGTTGAAGGCAAAAATGGATCTTTCGAAAGAGAGTTCGTGGTGCTCTCAATTTCATTTGTCATGCCCTGATAAATCCAACGGTCAATAATCTCCCAGATTTTGTACCGAATGGAGAAATTCTGTTCATTGGCTGATATCTCACTCAAAAGGTTCAACATTAAATTGGTGAGGATAACACGGTTGCCTTCACTGACCTTGACATTTGGCAAATCGACCATCTTTGGATTGTTTGAATTATTGGCATTGACATCGACTGTAAGGTTCTTGCTACTAGTTATTAAATGATCGAAGTACAAAAACCCATTGATTATTGGCAAGAATTTGTTGAATGCAAATAACTTGGTTTGGCGAGACTCTGGGGTATCTGACGACAAGTTTTTGAATATCGATGAAATTAATTGAACGAAACCCGAGATGAATACTACCGAGTCCTCTGCTAGGTCGATTACAACAACATCATCCGCTGATTGGTTTGAATTATCTGATTTTGTTGAATGACTGGAGAAGAGAAATTCTTGTCTCTTCTGCTGTTGCTTTAGTTTTTCATTTAGGTTTTCTTCGAAGTTCTCGTTCAAAGAATCAATATAGTAGTTCAATGAGCTAACAATAGAATCAATTGATATCCTGGTATAATCATTCTTTTTCATCATAGAAACATTATTATTATTATTTGACATCAATATGTCCCAGATTTTGATAGCTGATTCATTGCCTGCAGATGCTAGTGAGCCCAATAACAAGCAGAAGGTGGCTGTGATAAGCGGTGAAGTGTTGTTGCTTAAACCCCACGAGAAAAATCCCATGATATCATTTGTATCAGCACTCCAGAATAACGAACTAATTTCAGGTCTATTGGAGTACGTGTAAGCAAATGCTAAGTAAAATCTTTCCAACACTGCCCTGGTAGATATTTCGTCCAAGTCGAGGTTGCCTTTATCTTGATCTGACTTGCTGATGGCTTTTCTGTCGTCTTCATCGTCATCATCCTTTCTTCTTTTGTCTACGTCATCTGTATCGTGATCATCACCCTCTAATTGCTTTCTGTTCAATGAAGATAAAAGGAAATCTTCTTCGCTATCTCTCAACAGTATAAGAATAACAGCTGAGTTTGCAATGAAATTCAAAAAGAATTTGTGGAAGAATGGTGCTAGGAGCGACTCATTGAAATCCTTACTGATAGTAAAAGGTGTTAAATCGGTAAGAATTGACACGTTTTCGAATCCTTGCCTTGTTTCCTTCAAATGTAATAATTCTGCAGAAGAGGGATAGGCAAATTTGACGGGGGATAATTGTGGGAACGTTTTCTGTAATAATGATCTGAAGTCATAGACATTGTTCCATTCGTATTGCTCGATTGTTGAGGGGTTGGCCGATTCGGCAGTATAGCACAAAAGTTTATCCATAACATCGTAGTTTATAATCCATTCAACGTACTTTACGACATCATTCTTGAAATCAAACTTGGCAGCTCTTGCATCGTCTTCTTTGCACCAAGAAGTGAAATATGTGAAAAACATCAACCATATAACAATTTCGAATCCTTTCAAATCTGATTTCGTAAGGTCCACGATATCATTATTAAAAACCCCCTTTTCTTTATAGTCTTTGCTCAACTTTGACGTGATAGCCTTATGTAATGCCTCTACTTTTGAATCATCATTGGACTCGAATATGTTGGTTAAGAATTTCAAAACCACTGGTAAGAAATGCATTGATAAGACATCTTCATCAACAATGTTCTTATTTATATGATCAATGATGATGTTGTAATGTGTGAGAGCTCCATATTGCTCATGGTAGTTTTCCAATAAAGCATAGAGAACTTGACTCAAGACTTCATGACAAGTGAAAAGCTGTACCTTGGAATAGTTCACAGCATTTATGAATAAAAGATCGTTGATGTTATCTGTAATACGCTGTTTATCGATTATGTCATTTTGGAGTGCCAATAATTTGTATATCTTGTCGAAACTTGCGATGATGTTGCTCAAGAACTTTTCATACAGGTCTGATGATACGATCAAGTTCAAGTTTTTTGATGCAATTAAGTATCCCAATATGTTGAGAATGTACTGGTATCGGGAATAGAATGAATATCTCGCACTGTCTTTGAAATCAGTTCCTTTCTGATACCTCAAGCCACTGGAGTAGTATAAAATTTCAGCGGTCGTAATTTCATTGGTATCGAACTCGTTGGATAATAAAAACGTGGAGTCTATGAATGGCTGATTGAACTTGAATTCATCTCCATTACTGAATTTGACGGGATTGTTTTGATCGGACAATTTCTTCCTCGATTCCTCATTCTTTACTGGTGTGATCAAAGCATTGAAAAGATCCTCCTTTAAAAGCTGAATTGTGTCCGGATCCACATTGTTCTGGATCTTTATGTGATTATAGCAGTCTGAGAATAGATCAGTTGACCAATTCAGTGGTCCTGGATTGCCACTCATGCCTGAAGTATCTTGCTGCTTTACTAACTATGTTGTTTTAAAGCTAGCGCTTTTGAAAATTTTGTTTACTTTTGTGTTTGGATTATATACAGGATATGCTAGTTTTGGTGTATATGATGGTACGGAAGCCACCAGTTATATCAGGCGGGTAGGTTCTGATTCTTAGTAAGTCTACGTATGGGAGCTAGTATCTTTAGAATTTCCACAATGCAATTTGCAAAATACTCTATGCCTACAACGAAATGTTTCTGGAATGATTTTGATACAAATTTTGCAGCTTTCTCGCTTTTAAAATGCTCAACGGTATAATATATTACAAGTAATCAGAAGTTATATCAATATTGATGAGATGTAGAAATTTTATCAGATTTTGTCTAGTAAAAATAGTAGCGTCAGGGATGTTTTTCGATGAAAAAACGTAAATCTTTCTTTGAGCTCCAAATGATTCTAGACGATAATATCAAGAATTGACTCAAACAATAAAAAAACATTAATGCATATTCTTAAGCAGCTATACACAACCTATTCTCTACGTCCAGCATATTCTGACAAATAGTTTTGTTTTCGATATTGTTAAGCTTTCTTTCAAAGATTTCGTATAGATGATACTCGGCTTAGTAAAGACTTATTTGACATCCTTGATCGAGACTCATGGTCAAGTGCGATTGCTTCTTGGGAATAGTCTCGTTGCTGTGGGATTCTATATTGGGGAACATTTGTGCCAATCTTGTGACAATGTATGAAGCTTCTGTTAAGGCAAATTGTTGACCCAAACAAATTCTTGGGCCACCGTTGAAAGGCAAGAAGCTCCAGCCCAATTTCTTGGTGGAAGGTTCAAACCATCTTTCAGGTCTGAATTCTTCAGCATCTTCACCATAAACTTTTTTGTCTCTGTGAGTACAATAGACACTGTAGATAACTGTTTGGCCCTTTCTAATAAGAACTGGAGATAATCCATCGTCACCACCACCTCTTGGCAAAGTTGTGTTTTTCAAAGCAAGTCTAAAGTTGACTGGAACTGATGGGTATAATCTCAAGCATTCGTTAATGACGGCTTTTAGGTATTCACACTTCTTGAGAGATTCAAATGTAATGTCTTCTACTCTAGAATCTTCTCCAGAACCAAATTTCTCATAAATCTCCTCTTTCAACTTAGCCCAGGTATCTGGGTTTCTGGCTAACTCGAAAAAGATAAACGAAAGTAATCCTGCAGTGGTATCTCTTCCAGCAATCAAGATGTTCAATAATTGGTCTCTCAAGACCTTTGGATTTCTGGTTTGTTTGGCCAATTCGTACAAGAAAACATAGTCGTAAGAATCGTCAGAGTGTTTTTCAAGCTCTTCAGGAGACAGCTCCAAGGCCTTC
Organism: Suhomyces sp. yHKS641; assembly: GCA_030705105.1. Taxonomy (NCBI): domain Eukaryota; kingdom Fungi; phylum Ascomycota; class Pichiomycetes; order Serinales; family Debaryomycetaceae; genus Suhomyces; species Suhomyces sp. yHKS641. Next base: position 490,873 of record JANIWR010000007.1, read on the forward strand.
TGAACATAGTAGTCAGCAAAAGCGTGGACGTTTTTGACAGCATTTTTGAATTTTTTAGGATTGATCAAGAAATAAAAGTCCTGCAACACAGTTCTGGTGGCCAAGTATGACTGGGCCAAGTTGAAAGACTCAGCAAATTCTGCCTTTCCATCAAACGAAACTGGCTTGTCATAACCGATGGAAGCATCCTGCAAAGAATGAACCGATTCACCAAACAAAAATTCAGTGGCTGAATCTACAGTCAATCTGAAGAACAATTCTTGGATATCAAACTGCTTGCCCTTATGTTTGCGGATATGCTGACCCAATGTTTGAAGATGAGGCTCTAGTACCTTCACATGAGCCACTTGCTCTCTGGCAAATTGAGGTCTCAACATGGCTCTTGAATGCTTCCAACCCTCTCCGTCAAGGGTGAAAATACCATCACCTAACAAAGGCAAAAATTCACGATGTCTGGTTCCAAGACAAAAGTCATTGAATTGAGTAGCCAACATGGCTTTGATATTTTCTGGTTCTCTCGTAGCAACCACCATTTTGCCAAGCATCTTAAAATGGAACGTGGTTTCTAAATTGGGCAAGTTTTTATATCTTTCATTAGTAAAGTCCACCATTTCACCGTTCTTCTTTGAAATAAGTACGGTACGAGCCAATCGAAATCCTGCTGTCCAATCATAGCCGTAGACTGTGAAAGGTTTTGCACCTAACTTCTTCCTCAAATAAATCTCTTGGATATGGTCAATCACCTTATATGCTACATAGGCAACAGTGAGTATTACAACCCAGGGATGATCTTCCTTGAATGCCAAAAACGAATCAATCACCGACATTGCTTATGATATTGACAAGTGGTCGTGATAAATAAATATAATAAATATGGGAGGAATATCTCTATATCACCTACTGAACGTTAGAAAAAGTATATGATTGCAGATATGTATACTTTTATAATCTAAATAGGAGGGGAAGGTAAAATCACAAGATGAAACTTATCATAGTGAAAAATCTTATAGGCAAAAAAGGGTGTAAGATGTTTGCACAGCACAATAAAACTAGCCGACCTGCATGCATGTTTCCCATTCTGTCGCCCCTTATTATTAAGGTGTATGCTGACGTTGCCATTGGCTCATGGGAATATAACGTAATGGATCTTATTTGGAGTTCAATATGGATATACCCCAGTTGTTTATCCGTCGGTATCACAACAATAGACTAGTTAGCTAATTAGTTTGCACATGTTATGTAGATCTTTCACATCCAAATAGCTCCCCGCAAAACGTCTTCGAAAAGTTAATTTTAGTATGCAGAGTTTCTTTAACATATTGACAATCGGAACGGCTCGCAAACTCCGGTGCAGCGAGCTGGCCGCGAATTCGTAGTGGATAGCAGCTATTTGAAACCCCAGCGTAGCCAAAAGAAAAGTCCTGTGCAAATGGTATTACACACTCGGCCTGCTTTACCGGGCTATCGCAACGAAGGCAACAAAGCATCTGATGAGAACTCGAAGTGTAGTAAATATGTTGGGTGAGATTAAGATTGATGCTTTGTGCGACGCATGTATCGGCATTTTAGTACTGCTCCACATGCAAGACGCGGAGAAGCTTTGGTGCGCAAACGCAATATCTGGGTGGAGTGGATGCGGGCGACGGACTTTATCACATGCGTGGAGCCTACAGTCACTCTTCGCACACTATAAACTATAGATCTCGCAAGCCTGGTAACTATGATTTTTACAATATCTGATCAGATAGATTACTATTTCCTACCGTTTTTTTAAACGTAACTGTGTTTTTTATTTTCGAGTTTTATCAATAAATAAATATAAAATTATCAATTGACAAACCAACTGATACCAAAGAGAACTAGATAGATATGATATTGTGTAGTGTAATGCAACGAAACCATCAAATTTAGACATCTGGACCAGCAGCCTTAACTTCAGAAGTAGCTTGATCAGAGTACTTGGTGAAGTTTTCAGCAAACTTGCCAGCTAAAGATTTGATTTCATTGTTGAAGGATTCAACACCTTCGGTCCAAGCCTTGGTTGGGTTCAAGATTTCAGCTGGGACACCAGGACAAGAGGTTGGAACGCTCAAGTTGAAAGTTGGGAAGGTTTCGTATTCAACCTTGCTCAATTCACCAGAGTGGATAGCATCCAAGATAGCTCTGGTGTATTTCAAAGAACATCTCTTACCACCTCTAGCAGCAGAAGCACCAACCCAACCGGTGTTCAATAACCAGGCGTTGGCATTGTGCTGACTGATCTTGTCAGACAATTGTTGGGCGTATTTCATTGGGTGCAAAACCAAGAATGGTTGACCGAAACAAGCAGAGAAAGTAGCTTGAGGTTCAGTGACACCTTCTTCAGTACCGGCCATTTTCGAGGTGTAACCAGAGATGAAGTGGTACATGACTTGAGCGTTGCTCAACTTAGATACTGGAGGTAAGACACCAGAAGCATCACAAGTCAACAAGATAATGTTGGTTGGGTGAGTGTCAGCCAAACATGGGATCTTGGCAGATGGAATAAAGTCGATTGGGTAAGCACATCTGGTGTTTTCGGTGATGGTGGAGTCGTTGTAGTCAACGATTTTGGTCAATGGATCGTAAACAACGTTTTCCAAGATGGCACCGAACTTGATAGAGTTGAAAATTTCTGGTTCCTTTTCTTGAGATAAGTCCAAACATTTGGCGTAACAACCACCTTCAATGTTGAAGACACCATTGTCGGACCAACAGTGCTCATCGTCACCAATCAACTTTCTGTTTGGATCAGCAGATAAAGTGGTCTTACCGGTACCAGATAAACCGAAGAAAAGTGTGACATCACCCTTTTCAACACCTTGGTTACAAGAGGAGTGTAAAGTTAAAACCTTGTGCTTGATAGGCATCAAGTAGAACATGACGGTGAAGATACCCTTCTTCATTTCACCGGCGTATTCAGTACCCAAGATAACCATTTCCATATCCTTGAAGTTAATTTCAACAGAGGTAGCAGAGGTCATACCCTTGGTGTGAACGTTGGCTGGGAAAGAACCACCGTTGTAAACAGTGAAGTCTGGTTCACCGAAGTTAGCCAATTCTTCTTCAGTTGGTCTGATCAACATATTGGTCATGAACAAAGCGTGGTAAGCTCTGGCACAGATAATTCTGACCTTGATTCTGTATCTTGGATCCCAACCGGCGTAAGCGTCAACGACGAATAACTTTTCTCTGGTTCTCAAGTAATCCAAAGCACGAGATCTGGAAATCTTCCAAGTTAATTCATCAACTTGCTTGTTAACTGGTCCCCACCAGATATTTTGGGTCGAGGTTTCTTCGTCGACAATTCTTTTATCCTTTGGAGATCTACCAGTTTTTTCACCGGAGTAGGCCATCAAGGCACCGGTAGATGAGATGGTAGTACCCTTTTCCAATAAACCATCTTCGTATAAAGTTGGAGGTGGGGCGTTGTGACGAATTATCACGTCGTTATTCAAAGATAATTGTTTTACCAATGGATCTTGAGTAGACTTGATGGTTGGGTGACCATCGAAATTGATTGTAGATTCAACTGCAGTTGGAGGAGCCATGTTGTATTATGTGTTTTGTTATACAATGATGTGTTGTACTGAGAAACAAAATACTAGGTATAGAATGAAGAAATGCCAGTCTATTTATACACTGGGGGCCCATCTTCTAGGTACCCCGGAGAAAGGGAAGTGCCGAATCGCGCCTACACGCACGGTTGCTCGAAATTCCAGTTTAGGAGAATGTCACACCCAAAATCTGGGGTAAGGAGAGAGCCGGAACAAAAATGTATGGGGATTTTTTGTTCCGTAAACCACCGTATTATGTAATTACTTAGGTAAAGCCCTCTATTTTAGCTCGGTCCGCGGATGGATGGAAGGAAGTTACTATAGTGTGACTGTAGCGCCCGCTCCTAGGGAACGGCTTTGTAGTCAACAATTCAGTTTCTGACATTCTTAAGGTCCGTGTTCTACGAAGGCCGTTTGGTCACGAATCAAATGTTGGTTACTCTGAGTCACTGTACGCCTGTTGGTTCCTAGAGGCTCCGAGGGGATAGCGCCGTAAAGTTTTGTTTCTCAAATGTGTCTGCCCCGCATTAATTCAGAGAAGGAACGCCCTACGTAATAGCAACTGGATTTCGGGTTTTTTTGACCACGCCGCGAGTATTATGATCACCCGGTTTATTATGAAGACTCCAAATCAATGCCCCTGCCTCTGGAGTACAATTTCATCATTGAGGGATTTAGAGGTCGGCTCATCGATCAAAAACTACTCTATACAGAAAAAGACCGCAGCCCTACATATCGGTTTTTTGTCGTAGTCACAATATACGTGTTCCCGGGCGCACAATAGTAAGCAACACAACCCGGAAATTCTCGGCCAATCCTCATTTGAATATTTTGTGTTAGCTGTTCGCTTGAATGTTTCGAAACCGGTCACCGTTAGAACTCTACTGTTCCAGACAATTCACAACAGCTATGTCGACTTCTCGTAATGCGTGAATATTTTCCAAAAATTGCAAACTTTTGAAAATTTTTATCCGAAATTGGCTACAATGTAAAATAACTTTATACTTTATATAGCATACAAATCAGTGTAGTACGAGAAATGGTGCAATCGAAATGGTAAGATGAGGGCAAGAATGTCCAATCATGTCATTCCGCCTTGGGTGCAAAATATTACTCGATAGCACACTCGAAGAGCTGTACAATACAGATAGTACCATTCCGAGCCACTCCGAGAAATACGATACGCAGAGCCTTTGCAACCCCTCTCAAATGTTCAAAGACGACCCGGTGAAGATCTGAGGCTGAAGTTCTCCCCTCCTTTTCCCCGGGCAATCAATATATCGCAAGATCCTGCATATCAGCATGTCCTATGACATACTACAATACAATTAATGGGTACTTGATCCGAGTCTGAATCGCCGGGTGACACTTATATTACATCTTGATACACTTTCTAAATTACAATAACCTTTTGCGGTCCTAGACCCTTAAACCTTATGTTGAAAACGTCTGATTTGGATTGTACTTCTTGTCGTAGTACTCGTAATAGTAATCCCATTCACTGAACCCGATTTCCTTTACTCCGTTGATTGACTTATCGTCATTGACTCCGATCATCATGCATTGATTCATCTCTATCTCTCCATCGTTAAGATTTGACTTCAAATATGTGATACCACTACATATCAATCCATATTTGAAAATTTCAGTCAAGTTGGAGTACAGCGGATCTATGACGGGTCCAATGATTCCTCCTATTAGTGGAACGTTCTTATCGGAGCCCGAACCAGCGACTTGATCAATAAATGGATAGAATTTGGCGAGTTGGGATTTGTTTGTGAATAAAACGATACTTCCAATCACACTTTGGTTTGTGGGCTCCAATGCTATAATGATCTTTACTCCGAATGGATTGGAACTACCAAGATGTTTGATCACCTCCAAGTAGAGACTTTTCATTCTCTCTCTTTCTTCCAATTCTTCACTGGATATCTTTTCCAGCTCCAAATTCGCTTTTTGATTCTTTGATTTCTCAAGTTCACTGATCAGATCGCCAATGGACCTATCGATCAATTTCATCAATTTTTCAGGATCACTGCAAATATCAAATCTTACTCCCACTATCATCAATTCTCGAAAAATCTTTTTTGGAACCAGCCACTTGTCTAAATTGTTCAATACCATTACGTATTTCTTTACAGCTTTTGACTCAAGCTCAACGTCCCATCCAAGGTTGTACATGAAAGATTTGACCTTGTTATTGGCAGGTTGGCTTAATAAGTTAGAATTATTCGGGAACACAAACAATGGAAGCGAGGTTCCAAGTGTGACACTTTTGCAGTTCTTCTCTTTCAATAGGTATCTCATGGCTCTGGCATGTAAATTTTTACCAATACTTTGAAATATCTTTGATTTGTCCACCAAGAGGTACATTATAGATCCCACAGGTGGTGATTCTTTAGTTAAGTCTCCGTCCAATGGGTATTGCTCATGAACCCACGTTAGCACAACACCATACAATATATTTAACGAGGAGTTTCTGACCACGAAATGCTTTTGGGAATTGGAATGTGTGGACAATAATGCATAAAGTTTCCTGTAAAAGTTGTCATTCTGATAATTGACACCTCGAGCTTTGGACGCTACATTTGGACTATCCAATGTATTATTTTTCCACAACTTGACCAAGCCCGACCAATCACGTTTCAATTCCAATTCATCCACAAGCCATCTTCTTTTTGGGACCTTATTTCTAGCACCCTTGTGAGAAAGGACCATGTCGTTGTTTGCAACGATTGAATTTCTGGAGCTTTCACCAGAGCCATTTGAGCCCAAATTGGCAACGTATTTATGGCCATCTCTCTTTGATTTATTGACAAACTTTTTTTCTCCTGGAATACATCCTTCGGCCTCGAAGTCTCCCATTAGAACACCAGCTAACTTCTCAAGTACCTGTTCAGTATAATCAAAGCAGCACAAGTAGGCACTTCCGATCGACTTGTTGTAGAAGAAATCATAGGGAGATGATGTAGCAACAATGACTAACGGCTTGGAAAGCTGACTGACGGCAGCAACTGAGTTGTTGAATGAGTTTGGATTGGCACCACACAAGATAGATACATACTTGACGATACCAATTTGGTACATATTCCTTGAAGCTTCCGAGGTCAAAATTATAACCACCTTGGAATTTTCAATTAATGATTCGTGCAATGGAGTTAGCCCATTTGCCGTGTAGGTTGTGTGTAAAACATTGTAGGGGTTTGTTTTATCTATTGCATGATCTGATAAATACTCCCCGAACTTTTGAAACACCTCTTCACCAGTAAATAGTTGCGACAGTTGGTTTTGCTGCTGGTGTTTGAGATAAGAAGTTGATGTCAGTGGGTAGATAGGGTTGAGAAGGGGAGTCAACAACAAGATGTTGTCAGGGGGCAGGTCATCATTCTTTTTGGGTGAAATAAACTTGCCAAGCGGTAGAGTATCGTTTGCGTCTCTGACCAACGTTATTGATTTTTGATATGCCAACAGAGACAATTTCTGATGTTTTGCCCACAATTCAGGAAACTCTTTACTAAACACCTTGATCTCGTCTTCTTTGGCCGAAAGCTCCCCTCTTGGAAACAAGTCTGTCCATGTGGGTAACGATTTTTGTAGTTTCTCTATCCTTTGAAAGCCCGCATATATAGTCTCTTCATCCAAAGTACCGTTGGCAATAGCTTTTTCCATTGATTCAATGGCTTCGTTTTGCAATGCTAAATCATGACACACCATCACCAAATCACACCCTGCAGACAATGCCAAGACGACTCCTTGCCCCAATCCTATAGAGTGATAAAGCGCTTCCATTTCCAAACACTCGCTTATCACGAACCCTTTGAACTTCAAGTCTTTCCGCAACAATTGGTTGATTATTATCGGCGACAAACAGGCGTGTATTTCGTCGGGACTGATCGAAGGAACTCCGCAACCAGCTGAACTTATCCCATCCAACAAGTCTTCTTCGATTAATTTGGCAAAAGGGACGCTATTTGAATGTTTGATTTGGTCTAGCGTATCGCTTATCATGGGAAGTTCAAGCAAAGAGTCCACTGTTGCGTTACCGATTCCCGGAAAATGTTTTCCTACAGTCAATAAGCCTCCAGCACGTAGTCCTTTGGCGCACGCCATACCGTATTTGGTGACAGTTTCGATGGTAGTACCGAAGCTTCGAACACCCATTAGCTGATGAGATAATTTGGTGACAACATCTAGCACGGGACCCAAGATTATCGAGAAGCCTATATGTTTCAACTCTGTAGCCACTGCTTTGGATATTTCATACACTAGTTCGGTATCTCCAGTTGCAGCTAGTGCCATCGCTCCAGGACATTGGGTTAGGAAATCGGGATCGAAAAGTGAGTTCAACATTCCTCCTTCTTCATCAATGGCAAACATTATGGGGTATTTGTAGTTGGCTTGTTTAAATGCAATATACTGTAGGTCTTTTATAAGTTTAGACATTTGTGCTGCTGATACTGCATTCTTTCGTGATAATATCATAGACGACACATGATGTTCGACAATCAAGTGGTACGCTTGTGGAGTTACAGTGGTACCTTGGAACCCTCCACATAGGAATGTCCCCACCGGGAAGGGTGGATTCAGTGTACTCATCGATAACGCCGTAACGGTTATCTCGTTTCAAAGATCTTGGTTTTTTAGTGGGGATAAAATCTTGGAGTCGGGCACGTGAGTAATAAATACGAGGTCCAAGATTGTGTCTTCTTGATCCACTAAATATCTTTTGATTGACAGACGATATTGTAGCATGTTTGCCATGATTCACTGATACAGTTCCTCTCAAAGATAGTAATGAGCAATGGTGGGGTAAGAGTTGTAGAATGATGCTCGCCCAGAATTAAGGCTCCGAGCACGTTTCGTAAACGAGGGCTTGTGGAGTATAGAGGCAACAAAGCAGGGAATTGACTCTGTGACTTTATTTCATTATTTCGAAACCAAACATTTGAGTATTTTGGGCGTGGTCGCCATCTCGGGCTAGGATGAGCCAACCAAGTAACGGTCGCACATAATTTGCAGCCGAAAGAAGGTACCTACTAAGAGAATAACATCACAAGTTACTTTGCCAATTTGAAAGAAGCTGAACTTGCACGAGTAGAGTATTTTACGGGCAAGCACCGATGTACTATCGGAAAGCAGCTGATTCTAGTACCACTACTGGAGCAGAAGGAATATTTCGTAATCGATGACTAAGCAGCTTCAGAGATGGCCAAAAAATTATGCTGATTCAGCTTGAGATGAGATATTGATGTTAAGATCCCTTTCGGATATCACCAAGTCCACACTACTGTTTGGAATTTCAAGAAAGATATTCAACCCTTATAATCTTAAGATGGAACAAGTCAAGAAATTAGGCGGTCGGGATCTCTACAATAGTATCGGTAAACCCAAGACTATTGTCGCACCAATGGTAGATCAATCCGAATTAGCATGGAGAATACTCTCAAGACGGTACGGAGCCGACTTGTGCTACACCCCCATGTTTCATGCACGTTTGTTTGCCACTGAAGAAAAATACAGAGCCAGCATGTGGGGAGAACTTGATGGAGACTCTGCTCAAGATAGACCTTTAATTGTGCAGTTTTGTGCCAATGACTGCGACTACTTATTACAGGCAGCAAAGTTGGTAGAAGACAAGTGTGATGCTGTGGATTTGAACTTGGGGTGCCCTCAAGGAATAGCGAGAAAGGGCAAGTACGGAGCATTTTTGATGGATGACTGGGATTTAGTCCACAAATTAATCAGATCATTACATGACAACTTGAAGGTCCCTGTGACCGCAAAAATACGGATATATGACGACAAGGAAAAATCGTTGGAGTATGCCAAGATGGTGTTGGATGCAGGTGCGCAGTTCTTGACCGTGCATGGAAGAACTAGAGATATGAAAGGACAAGCCACTGGTTTGGCGAACTGGAAGATATTGAAGTACTTAAGAGACAACCTTCCTAAAGACCAGGTATTTTTTGCGAATGGTAACATTTTGTATCCGGCAGACATAAGCAGATGTTTTGATGAAACCAACTGCGATGCCGTGATGTCAGCGGAAGGAAACTTGTACAACCCGGGTGTATTTTGGACCAAGACAGACGATGTTGACAGACAATTTGCCAGAGTGGACAAGATGTTGAGAGAGTACTTTGAAATCGTGAAGACATGTCCCGGAAGTGCGTCTAGGCATGCGATGAAGGCTCATTTCTTCAAGATGTTGCATGCGTTTTTGAACGAGCGCAAGGAATTACGACCATTGATAGGCAAAACCAGCGTTCACGCTTCATTTGACGAGTGGGATAAAATAGTCCAGGAGGTTGAAAAGATTGTGGAAGACATATACAAGCAACCAGACATAGAAAAGCTCGATGTGATCACCGAAGGAAAAGTCGAAACCTGGGGTGGCTCGTACAAAACAATACCGTACTGGAGATGTCAGCCATACTTTAGGACTGTCAATGGAGAGAAGCAGAATACAAGGGTGTTGAAAGTGGCTGGCGAAGCCGCATTTGAGGTACCTGAGACCAGCACCAAAACCAGTACCGGTAAAAGAGAAAGATCACCTTCCATTGAAGATGCTACAGATGTACAAACCAAGAAATCGTCTCTTAAGAACTTAGTAGAAGTATAGAATGTATCATTAAGCGTTACTAAGGGTATCACCTTCCCACCACTTGAAACCTAAGCCGTAACCCCACTCGTCGTTGGTGTAACGTTTTGGATTCTTGGCACCAACTTCGTACAAGTCGCTCAACTCTTGTTCGGTTAAAGGAGGCAATCTGACATTGGTCTTGATTCTTTCCAAATTGGATGATCTTGGCAATGCGGCGCGTCCCTGTAATAAATGATAGGCGATTGCAATCTCGTTCACGCTGACATCGTACTTTTTAGCCAACTCCTGTACCAAGGGGACTTTCAAGACCGGGGCACCCGGACCCCCCACTGGAGAGTATGCGACAGTGATAATTCCGTGCTTCGCAGCAAAATCGTAAAGGTCCTTCTGAGGAAGTTGTGGGTGGGCTTCGATTTGGTTGACCACTGGAACATGCTTGGCAACCTCAAGAAGTTTGCTCAAACGGTGGATTGGATAGTTGGAAACTCCAATGGATCTGACTTTGTCAGTGGTGTCCAAGATTTTTTCAATCTTCTTGTATGTGTCAATATAAGCAGTCCCATTTACCGGATCATCGTCGCGAAGCAACTTGCCTGATGAATCTCTTGGTTGTGCGGGTCTTCCGTTCTCGTCACCGCTTAATGCAACAGGCCAGTGCTGCAAAAATAAGTCAACGTAATCAAGGCCGAGCGCGCTCAAGGATTCATCCAAAGACTTCTCGGGGTGTTTGTGGTATGAAGGCCAGACCTTGGTGGTGACAAATACGTCCTCACGCTTGATCACACCATCCTTGAACAATTCGGCCAATGCCTCACCAACATACTTCTCAGTACCATAATACCATGCAGTATCGATGTGGCGATATCCAGCTTTGATGGCAGTGAGCACTTGGTTTTTCACTTCACTGGGATCATCTGGAGGCACAGTACCCAATCCCAAAGCAGGGAAAGATTTGCCGTTGTTGAAGGTTAATGTGACGTCGGTAGCTAATTTAGTCATGATAAAAATGTTGATTTCAAGTTGTAGTCGTAAACTACGAGCTTACGCTCGGCTTTATATACTCTCGATCCTGCGTGAAGGGCCCACCTTCCTCCTCCACACTTTGCGGTTGCGGTATTGCTATCACTAATCCACAGGACAGGGCTGCCTGTTGTTTGCTTCTTTTATACGGAGCATACACCCCAGCCTTGCTTTATGCTATTAGCCCAACTTTGCTATGACTGAGACTGCACAGACTAGTCTGTGGGGACCCTTAAATTGGCGCTCGGAGTGCCGAGTTGCGGTATTGCTAACCAATTTTCGTGGTGGTTCCGCTTGCCACAGTGTGACTACAGCTAGTACCACACTGAGCCACCAACTTATATGTTAACGCTACAAAGCCTACATTCGTTATGTACGTAACATGTACAATTACAGTTATGTGCTAGGGGGTATCAATAGATTACAAGTCATGCATGATGCCGTCAGATCCAGCGAATGTGCCCCGGACAAGGTCAAATTTCCAAGTCTCCCACCACATCGGCATCCTCATTTAGCATTTCATCGTCGGAGTAGTCATCTATGTAAACATCTCCATCTATGTCCTCGACATCACTGTTAACCTTGGTATCATTAGGATTCTGAGGGTCGGTGGAGTTGAGGTTGGGTTGGTTGCTGTTGATAATAGAGTAATGTATCTTGTTTATGGCTGTTAAGTAGATGAATGCCACTCTCTTTTTTTTCTTATTATATACAAACCAATAATACGACCACATGGTTTGATACGGATAACTCAAATCTTCCAAGATAGACTCGTCCGATGGTTGGAACTGATATATCTGGCAAGCATCAAATATATTGTTGTTTGGCGGAGATACATTGAGCGGTATTCCTCCAGACTTGGTATATGATCCTTGAGCGTTGAAACTATTTTTTCTAGATGATGAACCATCACCATTCTGGGCACCTATTTTGGGCGAAGTACTTTTGGACGGAATCAAGTCCATATACACGTTGATGGTATCCCAGATCCAATTCAATATATCTTCTTTTTTCCCCAAAGATATCATGATTTTGTTGAATTGACTTATCAAGTCTTCGGCGTTTGTTATTTTGTGGAAATTCTCGGTCGAAGGTTGTAGATTGGAGAAGTCATGGTCAGGATAGGTGCTGTTAAGAATGGCAATAAGATATGCGAATGTCTTTCTAGTGGTGACATTTTTCAACGGACCGAAAGGCGACTCGTCCAAATTGTCGATCTCTAGCGATGTATCTCCCCCATTCAAAGACTTGGAAAGCAAGGAGTCTTTCGTTGAAGATGCGATAGAATTCTTCCTGAAGGTCTCTGCCGTGCTGTCTCTTCTTTCAACATAACTGCCCCTTCTTTGAAATCCCTCGGCAGGAGGACTTGAGCTGGTGTCAAACAAAGAGTGTGATGAATTCTGCCTCTCTCGCTCAATTGACCGCGACAATTGATTGTCCTCCAAAATCTGATCCAAGTGCTTGTCAATTGTCTTGAACAACTTCCGGTCGGAGCCAATTGGCTTGGTGGTGAATAAGTCACAACCTCCTTTTATCACTAGGTTGTTGTCTTGCGAATGGAAATTGAGCTCTTGGTTTACCAACTCTATATCCACTTCATCGATAAACTGCTGGTTAGTTTGTAATTGTAGTACTGGCTAGTAGTATTACATACCTTCATATTTGATTGAACTGATGTCGGAACTCGCTGGTCTCTTACTCGATTGTGTTTATAGTTTATTTGATAGTTAATTCGTGGTGGACCGTTTTGGTTCGTGATCATGCCTCACGATATCCGTTGTTCAGGTGATTATCGAGTTGCCTGGCCCGCGCACGACGCGTCGCCGCACTAGGAAACTTGAGCTAAACCAGCCTGCTGGAGTCTAAATTCGATTTTTATGTTGGCTGGCAAAGGATTAAAGGACGAACTGACCACTTTCGCATATCTTACAACACTCCAGCCTTCGATGGGTGTGTCAGGCGAATCCGGATGTACTCGTTTTCGGGTACCATCGACATTTATGTCCTCCTCGTGGTTCCCCGATTTGTGCTGCGAACTCTCCTCCTCCGGGTTCTGAGCTCTGATGATTGGCTTGTAAGACTTCATTAGCATAATTCTGTTGTTTATTCTCTTCGCCCACGGATATCCTAACGTGGGCACCAATTTTTTGGTGGTGTTTTTGTGTTGGTACCATTTCATAATGAGATCGCCCTCGTTGGTTGCAGGATCAGCTGTAGACTCTAGTTTGAATCTCTTGTTACTTTCTTGTTGCCTTTTTAATCCCTCCAATTTGGACTCGATCAATGCCAACTCATTTCTATTTAAACACACTGGACTCTGCGGGTTTCCTTCCTGAAACTGCTCATAGATGGTTTTGGCATCCCAACCTGAATGAATCGATTGTTGGAAATCCAAGCTAAGCGGATTGTCATCGTACTCAAATCCACTCATATAATCACTTACCTGATTCACCACCACCACTGCGATTCCATACTTGCGCGCTATTCTGGTCAAGTATCGGTGTAACGTATACAAGTAGAGAAACTTGGTGGATCGGTTCTTGTATTTGTCAGACTTGTTAATCTTCTTGAGTTGTTGCTCGTGCTGGAACTTGACTGCCTGGTAATCCTTACAATTTACAAGGTCCCTTTCCTGCTCCTCTATCTTCTCGGCGAGAGAAGTTGAATTGGCAATGGCATTTTCTCTTCGTAAGTGCTGGGCAATACTGTCGATTACAATCAATCCAACATCCTTACTCTGTTCTAGCAATATTGGCAATTGCGTGTACATAATGTGGTCTTGGCTTTCCAAGTTTTGACAGTATATGTAGGAAATGTCATCCATCAGAACCGCCAGCCCCTTATCCTTGTACGCGTCATGAATATCCTGGAGCCGTTTTGTTTCCAAAAACGACTCCGTGGATATATATACGCATTTCTTCGATTTCAATTGGCATTGTAAGCACAATTGAAACAACAAATGGGATTTTCCGGTGCCGCTTGCGCCATAGATCTCGGTTATTTCACCCAAAGGGATCCCTCCGCCAAGCTGCTTATCAACACCAGGCAACCCTGTTTCGATGAATTGACGGGTTTCTAAAAGACTCTTCAAGGAGTTGGGCTTAACATCTAATTCCTGCTTGATTTTCAGTAAGTATTCCTCGATTTCTCTTTTGGATCGACCAAGAGTCTTTGATAGCAGGATCACATTGGAGTCATGATCACACGTCAACAAATCCGCTATGGTTTTGCCGTGAGATTGAATCAATGCCACTAAAGATGGAAACTCCTCGGCACTTGCATTCTCGTTAGGAGAAAGCTGTTTGAAATCATCCATTCATACACCCTAAAAAAGTTGATAAATAGATGATGATGAGCCGCTTACTCATAAATTTTTTGCGGTACAAAAAAATAATTCACGAGTGATAAGCGAGAATGTAAAAAGTACTAATTTGTATTATAAAGAAGACATAATCGATTAGTGTATAGAATTAGAACAGCTCCTTAGCCTTGTTGAGGAAGAAGTCTTTGGATTTGGTCACTTTTACCAAAAAGCTAGGAAGACCCCAACCAAACACAGTCGCAACACCTCCATCTCTTGAAATTGGCACAAACAACATTGGTGATCCTGCTTTGCGGTAAGGTTTGAGACCTCCCTCAGCGCCAAACACAGCATTATCTATAGTTTTCAAAAGAGTAGGTTTCTGGTAGTAGGTAAGATCGACAAGGGATCTCACTCCTCCAGAAACAATATCGCCTAAGGCAATCACCTCAGGGTACTTTTTCAACCTCAAGTATTCATCGGTGACGATATAGCCATCCGAGTCGAGAACATCCTTGTAGTTTTCTAAAAAGGAAGAGTTTGGAGTATACTTGTAGGTTGTGATCACCAAATCAAATGATTTTTTGGATCCGTCGTCTAAAGTTACCAAAGTCTCTGTTCCTTCCTCAGCAACAGATGTGACTTTCACATCATTTGCAACTACGACATTCAATTTCTTCAAAAGGCTAGTCGCTTTTCTTTGAACAGATGGCTTTACTGGAGTAAGTGGACTGCTGGCGCCTGTATACAAGGTGATATCCTTATCTGGGTAAGTGTGCCCCAACTCTCCCGCGATTTCTACACCAGTTGGACCTCCACCTAAAATGGCGATAGTTTTCGCGGACTTGATATCCTTCGCTGTCTTTTCGATCCCTTGCTCAACAGTCTGATGGTCCTTTTGATGATCTAACTTAAGAAATGGACACTCAGATCTGCTACCCGAAGCCACAATTAAATTGTCATACTTGATATTTGATCCATCGTTGACCTTGACGACTTTCTCGTCTAAATCGACATTCACAACGTATCCTTTAACAAACTTGAATGAATGGGTGGGTTGACCCAAATTTTTGAACTGTTCCTCAATGTCAACCAATGCCTTGGTAAGTGTTTCTGGTTCAATCAATAGACGTGGAGCCGCAACAGAGAAGTAACCGTATTGGGAGGGTGAAATAAGAGTGACATTCACACCAACCGAACTTTTTGTAGTAAGTATGGATCTGGCGGCAGTAGCTGCTGCGAATGATCCTCCAATGATGACTACTTCTTTTGGCATCTTGTATTAGCTTGTAAAATTCCCAGGTTTTTTTTGAAGATTTTTGACGGGTTATATCTCCGTCAAAGACGGATTTTATCTCCGTGCTCTCAATATTTTTTACCTAGCGAATTACTGCGACAAATACGGCTCAATATAATTAGAACCTATCTCTCTTATGGTTTTGCCTCATTCAATATTTAAGAGTTGGATGTTGTTATTTGCATTGTCAGTCTGGATTACTAATCGGTCTTGTTATGTGGCTTGGTTATTCCACGTATATACTCCATTGTAAGCGACAACGCCTCGATTTTTTCCTACGTCTCGTGGTCAACTCTTATTCATTTAGTCGAGATATGTAAAAGAGATCAAGCTATTTAGTGAGCACCAGAGATGAAGAACCACTTGTCAACGGACTTGTCAATTGGAGCAGCTGGAGCAGCAGATTCAGCTGGAACTTCTTGAATAGCAGCTTCAGAGTAAGTTGGGGAAGAGGTAACGGTGGTATTGGTCAAGTCAATTTCGTTAGAGTCAGCTTCACCCTTGATCAACTTTTCCCAAGCTTCAGCACACTCGTTGACAACTTCTTCAGCGTACTTCTTGTTCTTACATTCACCAGAGAAGGCGAATTGGTTTTCTGGCTTTCCATCTGGGATCTTGTAGATTCTGAACCATTCGTTGGTAGCTCTCAATAAGCCTGGTAAGTGTGTTTCAACATCTTCGATGTCGTTCAATTTGGAAGCCAATGGGTCGTGGACATCGATAACAATGACTTTCCAGTCAGTTTCACCTTCATCCAAAAGAGCCATGACACCCAAGACCTTAACTTGCTTAACTTCACCAACAGTGGCGACTTTTTCACCGATTTCACAGACATCTAAAGGATCGTTGTCACCTTTGGCCTTGGTTTCTGGGTGAGCTTGGTTTGGGTCTTCCCAGGTTTGTGGGAAAGCACCGTAGTTGTGGATGTAACCGTGGTGAGGGAAACAGTTTCTAACGAATCTCAATTTGCCCTTCTTGGTGTCTTGAATGATTGGGTTCAATTTTTGTTCCTTGGAGATTTCCAATTTAGCATTGGTCCATCTTGGAACTTCGACAATCATGTTCAAGATAGTCTTTTCCTCATTGGCGTACAATGGAATGTCGTGGAAAGGGGAGACTGGCTTTCCATCCTTTTCAATGTAAACCTTGTAGTCTAAAGTGTTGGCAGCACCAATTTGACGGGTAGTGTAAACCATGTTGTGTAGTTACTTTTCAAGTGGTGATTTAGATCGAAGTACAATCGACGAAAAAATGTGTTCTTGCTGCAGTCGACTTTGGGTCGGCACAACGGAATCACGTGGGGTGGTGTAAAAACTGCGCGTGGTTGAGCTTCGTGACTTTACCAATAATGTACTCGTTAATAGAGTTAACCGAAGCCGAACCGCCCAATGTATTCATTTCGGCTTTTTTGAATAGTAGTAGACCTCGTGTAAGCTCCCTGTGCATCTTCTTGGATTCCTCTGGCTTGATTTCTTCCATGTCAGGCAACTCCTTCAGGAAATTGATCATAAGTCTAATGTCGCGATGCGCGATATCCAACCACCCGTAAGAATATTCTAGCAAGAATACCCCTGTGTAAGCTATAGAGCAGTGCTTTGCATACTGGCGGCAGATGTTGATCCCGTAAACATCTGAGTCAAAAAATCCCAATATGGTATTGCCTCCGGCTATATTCGATAAAAACTGTTGCGACAACCTATCAGGAAATCCTTTGGCTGTTATCACCACCATGGTAGGGAGTTGGGTGAACATGTGTATTTTTTGAATATAGTTGCAAAATGCCTGGAAGACAGCATCCTTTTCAATTACAATTATTATGCCATTATGTACTACATCCAAATTCTTATCGAGTATGGGTATGAGAATCGGATCATCATTGTAAGTGAGTCCCAAAGCTGCAAAATTGCCGTAAACCAACCCTTTCTGCGAGGGATAGATTGAAAAATCGTTTTTTAATGAAAGTTTCATAGACCTTTCAATCAACTCAATACTCCTATTTAGGCGCCTTTGGCTTTGAAAAAGCTGCGTGTCCTTGTAGTACAAATCTCTAGGTGTTGTTTTATTTTCTTTGCAGCCAAGTTGAATCACCAAAAGTTTGATCGATTTGATAAGGGTAATGAATCGAAGCAGTTCCGATTGTTTTTGACAAAATTGACTTACCGAGATCTTGGTGCCCAGTGTTTCCAGCTTTCTTTTTTCCGATGTGTTGTGAAATTCTAAAACGACATCATTGGGGCTTAGAAGCTGGGTCTGAATAGCTTGCCACACGGAAAAGAGCGCTACAAGTGGCTCGCTGCGATGTTAGTAGTTCTTATAGTCAAATGCTTAATACATACTCATTGGCGTTATAGATCCTAATTGGAGTGTAGTCGAGGTCTTGGTTATATTTAAGTTTCAAATTGTGAAATGTCATGACTTGTTTAGATTAGTTTGGTTGCAAACTCTAATTTTGGAATAATATTCGTAAAATGCCTCAATGGTCATGTGACCTAAAACGACTCTACCACATACTCTATTTCAGATTGTAGCAATAGCCACAACATTAGTTGCCATCTGTAGTACCGAGCCGTAAACAAGAGTTGAGTTACAACAGGCCGAAACAGGTCTTGGTATCTAAAACACCTGAAAGCGGAGCATCAAAGCTCGCATTTCCGGCCCGACGAAAAGCTTATTATTTCATGCTCTATTTAGCTCTGCTTATAAGCGCCACCGCTAGCAGGTGCAATTTTTGATTGTAAGGGGGTTGACATAAGGCGAAATCAAGAAGAAGTAGAAGGCTTAGTGATGAAACGGATGACGGGCGAAGGAGCGTGCACTTCCTTTCCCCACAAACCTGATTGGCATCGTCTTTATACGTCCCCACTCACTGATTCGCCCAGATCACTTGCACACAATTGCCGCACTCCCTGCGCATACGGTAGCTGATAAAGATTTTATCTGCCGGCAATCCAAACGTGATTAGTTTTTCTGATGATTCTTGTACTTACTTGGCATTCTTTTTTTAATTATTTGATCTATTTGATATTCTATTCGTATTGCTTGCGTTGCTAATATCCAAGGCGCATAATCTTTTATAAAGTGGCAACATTTCATCTTAACTCAACTATTGATCAACCACCTCAACCAATACGACACCTAGGGATCAAGTCATGGGATTAGTCAAAGGCGAGCTTCTTCGAAGGTCGTATGATAACTACCTGGCGCCAATAAGTGGGTCAGCACGATGGGCGTTTTTTGCTATCTTGATAGTGCTCATAATAGTATCCATCTTGGCAACATTCAGAATCAACAAGAAGAGATTACAACACGGTGTTCAGCCGATGTACGGTACACGCTGGATGACGCCCCCGCTGTACGGACAGTCACAAAATCAATACAACCAACCTCATAGAAGGGACCCAGACATTCCTAGTGCCTATGTTCCAACTTACACTGCCACAGCCACCGACACCGACATGGGCCATTATGATGCTCAAGGCAATTTCCACCCAAACCCCAACGCAAAGAATTCAGGTGTAAAGGCGCCTGCTCCTACCCACCAAAGACAACTAAGCACTACCAGCAATGGAGCACCAATAAACAATCGCTTCAATTCTACTGTGACCGATGAAGACACTCTTCATCATGACCTTGAAATCGACGACATCTTTAGGCCTCCTACAACTGCACCACCAGGAAGAAGCACACCGACGCATAACTTTATGCTTAGACCCAACACTGAGCCCAGTCCTGATACATCAGATGAATTTAAACCTCCTGATGGACCTCCGCCTCGGGAAGACTCACCTCGGGAAGGCTCTTCTTCGCACTCTGATATATTACCGGCATTTACTGAAGGCTCAAATCCACCCAAAATTACAGAAAAGCAAGGTCAAAACTAAGACAATACACTCTACGGCTGGTTCAGTGCTGGTGTATGCAATATTACCTCGTTACTATTAGGTGTCGCGTTCTGGAAGTTTAATTACATATAGTTCTGATATTAAAAACATTAATTGAATTATTACGATTAGTACTAATTTACAAAAACGAGAGACTGTTTAGATTCTCAAAGACTCTTCGTAGGCTGGTGGTGGACCAGTGTAGACAATGTTAGACTTTTCGTCAAAGTGGGCACTTTCATCGGAAACATCGACGCCGTTTTCAAGAGCCTTGTTCTTTTCGATTTCAGACAATCCCAAGTCGTCTCTGGCAACCCAGATATGAGGTTCCTCGTTAGTGACAGCTGGATCTTCATAAGCGGACTTAAGGAATTCTGGGTTGTATTCAATGTAGTTGAAGTAGGCAGCTGGCATAACGCTACGAAGCAAGTCGAACGTTTCGGTCTTTGGTTGGAAGAATCTGGTGAGCCAAGATACTGCCGCACCTGGAGCTGCTGTAACAGCCTTGGCTGGGTTGCCTGTGGCTTTGTCGGTCTCTTCTCTTTCAAGTAAAGAACCGTTGGCACCACTTTGCTTCTCTGAAATATCAGAACCGGCAACATTGCCTTCGGTGCCAATATCGGATCCAGAGTTAGTCTTTTCAGTTGGGGCCTTCAACTCAGGTTGAGGTAACACTTGATCCTTGTGGGAGCCAGCCAAACCCAATTGGTTGCCACCTTGCCAGTAGTTTTCACCTTCGACCTGGATTTCCTTGAGACCTTGGTCATGCATTGGGTAACTGAAGGTAGTATCACCAGCAGCATATTTGATGGCTGAGATTGGAACAACTTCGAGCAATGGCAAAAAGATTCTTTTGAAGTAAAGGTGAGATGCAACAGTGACTACAAGCCAAACTGCTTCCAAAGCGACACATGGCCAGTTCTTCTTGAATACAAACAAGGCAATCAAACATACTTGGGCCACGTAAAGACCAACGAAAATTTGGAATAATCCTCTAGCATAGTTTCTACCTCTAGCATCGTTCTTGTTAGGTTGTAAGACGTAAACCAAGGTGTAAACGTAAGCAATGTAGATCAAGACAAAGGCAATGAAGGAGAATCCGCTGACCAATGGGGCAATGATTGAGTAACTCAACATGATCACGATTAACAACGAGTATGCTGGATAGATAGTAGACCAGCCAGGTTGACCCAAGGTGTTGTATCTGTTCCACTTAGCTCTTGGAGTTCCATCCAAAATCTTACCCAAGAATTGAGCCAAGATCAATGCAACAAGCTGAAGCAATAACCCGGAACTGATGGTCAAACCTTGCAAACACAAGTAGGCGATGTAAAAGTTAGAAGCTGGAGGAATCTTTTCTGCCAACAATTGCAAGGCCGAGCCTGGATCGTCGATGATTGTGGTGACCGATGATGCAGCAGCGGAAGTAACAGTAACGACAATGAAAACATTGACAACTTGGAAAGCATAGAACCACGATTGACAGTAAGCTTCAACTTGCTGAACAGTGATGCATCCAGAGACCTTACCCATTTTCTTGATGAAAGGTGGAACCAACGACATCAAGATAGCCAAAGCAACGGTAGGCAACAAACCTGTGATGATACCCATAAGCACACTTGGCATGTTAAGGATGAATTTCAAGAAATGGACCTTGTCAGTAAGGTAGTTAATGTTCGAAATAGCACCAACAACTGCAACAGGAATACACCAGAAAATGATCATCAAGGTTAAAACGGTGGAAGCAATGATTTTCTTGGTACGTCTCTTGTTTGGAGTCAAAGCCAAGTTCTCCCAAACAATGTCATCCGGAGCCAAACCAGTGAATCTCTTAGATTTCTTTAAGTCGTCGTTGTATGGAATGGCCTGGAAAGCCTTTTGCAATTCCAATTGGGTTGGGAATTCGATAAATACAGATGGCAATTGGGTGTTTTGCTGGTATTCCAATTGTTGTTTCTTGATAGACTGGTTCAACTCACCCAATCTTTCCACACCATAGTCCAAAGTATCAACTTTTTTACCGATCAAAAATTTCAATTTGTGAGTAGGTCTCTTCTTACCGTCCTTCAAGTACTTGTTCAAGTCGTCCGATGGTTCAGGAAGTGGTTGGTTTTTCTTTTGCAATTTGTTTCTAAGCTTAACGGCCTTGGTGATGGACTTGTTAAGGGCACCTTCATACTTTGCAGCTAACTTGGTACGTTCTTTGACATCTTTCTGCAATTCTTCATAGTCTCTGGCGTACCACACATTGGTGGCAGTTGGGAAATATTCTCTCAAAGTGGCTTCTTGCAAGATCTTTTCTGGAACTTCGGTCAATAAAAGAGTTCTTGAAGATAACAACGAG
The DNA here is from genome assembly GCA_030705105.1 of Suhomyces sp. yHKS641. NCBI lineage: Eukaryota > Fungi > Ascomycota > Pichiomycetes > Serinales > Debaryomycetaceae > Suhomyces > Suhomyces sp. yHKS641. The sequence goes on from JANIWR010000007.1 coordinate 512,895, forward strand.
TCGTACAATGGAGTGGTTTGCAAAACGTGTCTGAATGTGGTGTAGTACACCAATTCTCTATAAATAAGGAAAATGACACATCCAAAGAACACCCACGATACAAAGACATGGGCCAAGGTTCTCCATTTGTTACCGACATTGGCATAGGAAATTCTGTCTAAACCTGAAGCGGCATCCGAGTTGGTGGCATTAACTGGGAATAAAATTGGCCATGTGATGATACATGCTAAAAGCGAGAGCGCAGCAAACTCATACAAGAATCTTCCGAAAAAGTACCCATCAGCACCAGATTGTTGAATAAGGAAGGATTCCTTTTTACCCAATATGCTTTGAATCCAACTAAAGGCACCACGAGGAGCTGGTTCTGGTCTAAGATCTTTTTGGACAGATTCGACTGACGAACGAGGTTCGTACACTCTTTGTTGTTTTTTTCTTAAGACAACGAATAACCCAAGAAAGACGGCAAAGATCACCAAGTTAGGGATCAATGTCGACAAAAATTGGGATACCGAGGAATTTGAGGTTTTGGCCATTTTTGACAAGCTCTACGTCCCAGACAATAATTTGTAAAGCACTGTTTTGACTGCGCCTAGGTTGTTTTTCCCGATGAGATTAGACTTCTGGGGGACTAAATTTGGTGTATCCGTAAGAAGTCAATTGGAATACTAAACGACAAATAGCTTGAGCCCTTAAACAGAAATGTGATATTAGTGTATGGTCTAGTTATCAATTAAGTCGGATTATTTCTAGTCCGACAGGCATCCCAGTACTTTATATATTTGTTATGAATCACCTGAAATTTGATGCTTGCTTCCCCCAGGCGTGGCTTGTACCAATTTCTCAATTCCGAGAAGGGCGCGCGCTCTGAATTATGCAGTAACTATAGAAGAATTTAATTTTGACTGATGACGTTTGTTCAGGAACTTCGCAAAAATACTAACCAACGACGCACTTGGGATGTCTTGATCTTGAGCCTTGGACTGAACATTGCCGAAAACATACACATCACGCCCAATGCTTAGCCGGCCACTGGTTATTTTTTTCTCGCACAGAAAGATTGCATTAACTGTTAATAACAATTGGCTCGCAGATCTTCGCGAGTCAATGCACGGGGGTCCGTAGCCTTCGGTCCTATGGTGCACTTCAAGGCAAAACTACACTGTTGCCATGTTCTCTATCGTAAAGTGAGAGGGTGATTTGCATGACTTATTGCTTTTTGTGGCTGGTGATTGCATACGGCTGACTTGATCTAATCTTTAATTCGCACTTTGCTCATTTCAGGCAACAAAGAGTTCATCATGTTTTTTTTTTACAGTTCCTTTAATCCATCGTTTTATTACCTTATCTCGCAAGGAGTAGCAACTTTCTCCACTCGATTGTGTAACCTTATTTTAAACTAACAGACGGCGGTGCTTATTGTCGAGAAGTTGATGGAGCCATCCGTAATATGATATGAACTACCATGTGCTGAGATCTTGCACCTTCAGCGGCAGTACTGTTGTTGTTGTCGAGAATGTGGTTATGCGTCATGTTGGTCGGCAGTGCTAGACAAGGGAGCTGGTTGTAGTCACGTGCTAAATGGACCAATTGAGCAACGCATTACGGTTAAGATTGCCAGTTGTCAACTGGGTATATGCACTACCTGCAACCGTTTTACGCTCCGTGATAACTCGCATCACATGCTGATAGACGATTCGCAGTGGAATCGGAAAATATTGTCTTCACCGAAATGTGCGTGAGCTTATTTAGATCTGCTACTCCAAGAGTAAGACTAGTATGCTGTCTATAGTAATGAATGCTGGGATTCAAGCTAATAAAATATGGCAAATGATTGAATTATCGATTAAAATACTTCCACTCTATCTCGTATGAGACTCACATTGATCACACTCGCATCATTTGCAGCAATTCTTATCTCGGCCCATCCACTCGAGTCTGGACTTTTTGCAGCCCAGGTGAACGACCCCGTGCAAAGCGATCCTAGCCAAGTACAAGCAAACGTCATATCCGTCAAAAACTATGAGCATATCGAGCGGGACTACAAACAACATATAGCCGATACAAAGCAGCCAGTGGCCTTCTATCTTGAGGACAGTGATACATTTTTGTCACGAGCAAAACCGGTATCTGACTTGGACAACATTGGTGGCAAAACTCGCACTGCTGAAGGTAACGAGTGGATTGAGTTCTCGTATGAGGACAAAGAAATCCTTGCATACGATGGTATAATTGCAGGTAGTTCCTGCCAGCGGCAGCACGAAGGTGGGACAGGCGCGATTGATTTTTCGTATAGTCTTTTGAAAGCCCATCATAATTCCTTTTCGCTAGACGCAGGCTTGGGCGTGAGCTACGAGATGCTCGCGTTGGGAATCCATTTTAGCATAGGAATAACTAAAGTTAAATCAGAAACCTCAACAGGAGCGGTATCTTGTAAACTCAACCCTGGCCAAACAGGTCAAATTTTCTTGAGACCAAATTGTATACGATTTGCACCCAAATCTAGAAAAGCAGAGTTGACTGCGAAGTTGAAGTTTGTGGCAAAAACAAGATTTCAGAGACACAAGAAGCTTGAAATGTTGTTGAAGAATCATATCGCCCAAATTGATTGTGCTACTGATGATGTGGTCGAGCTCTACTGCGAAAACGTTCGGATTGGGGTGCCCAATTGGAGTGATCCATTGAAGTTGAAATATGTTTAGTTTTTACATCGTTGTATCACAGGCTATATAGATTCATTAAAAGCGTTTACCTAAGGAAATCTATACACACATAAAAGCGTAAATTGCTTAGATTTCAACACCACTGGAAACAGCCTCGGCAGCTTCATCGATCTCTTGAGAAATCTTTCCACCGGTACCAACATAACGTTCCGAGAATGGCTTGATAGCAGAGTTGTAGATGAGTTCGGCACCGCCAAAGGCTGGAACACCAATGTAGATCAAGAAAAAGGTCTTGAACAAGAAGTAGAATGGAATCCAGTACAAGATTGCTTTAGACCAGAACTCGGCAACATTCAAAAATGCGAACACGACCCAGTATGCCAACAACTTAGAATCGTCACTTTTACCTGGAGTGTTCAATGCGATTAATGAGTAGTAACCTGGAATAACAAAACCGGCAATGTTCGACAAAAGTTGGCCAACCCCACCGATGTTGAGGAAAATCAACACCAAGTATACACCACCGAAAGCCAAGACGGCGTAGGATCTTGGCAATCCTGTTTGGGCGTTAAATTGGTTCAATGGACCATGGTTAGCGGTAGCCTAAATGGTTAGTAGATGTGCAAAAAGAATCGCGGAGGCGAGCCATTGGGTTCTCTCGAACATACGCTGTCGATTTGGGACAAGAAGTTTACTGCTCTATCTTGCAATGACATAGTTGTGGTTAAGATGAATAATGTCTACTCTACTTGATACACTACTCTTCAAGGGGCTGGGGTCGACAAAGTTGCTGGGTGTGCAGCGCACAATATGTCTTAGTATAGCCTCATTTTCCATCGCAAGCCAGCGCGTCGAAATTCCTACGCAGAACTCACAATGCAACAGCGAACTTTTAGAGGCACTTGGAATCTCAAGCGGAGTAAAATACCGAGGATGAGGTCTCGTGCAATTAACTACGTACACTATTCCCCGCTACCGTTCCGAGTTAGACACTCTCGTTAACACCTCAAGTTCATGCTCTTTCTATCACGAGGGCTGTGACCTTGAACTGATAGTACGCCATCAGTCGCAATGAGATGGAAATAATCTCTCGCATGAGCCAAATTGAGAAAAGAAATGATATTGTACCACTACCCTGTGCATTGGCTCAGCTAACGAAGGAATTTGAGGTTCGCACAAAGTCAAACATCAAGTGTGACTGAAGTCTACTACGGGAAGAAGCTCTACAACAATGTCTATGCGTTTGTATTTTTATGACTATTACTTCTTCTTACTCTTGGCACTTCCTTCAAAACCAGCTCTCTTCTTAGCGGCCTTGTTGACAGTACCAGTGAACTTTCTCAAGCGTGGTTGGTTCTTACTCTTTTTACCCTTATTGTCTCTTCTGGCCTTCAAGTTTTCTTCTCTTCTCTTGGCTCTGGCACTGACGGTATCTTTAACAACCTGCTTTCTTTCCTTCCATTCGATTTCACTCTTGAGCTTTTGCTTTTCCTTTCTCTTGAGAGCTTTACGCAATAACTTTTCATCGTCCTTTACCTTCACTCCCTCAGCTTGTGACATGACTCTTTGCCATTTCTCCTTCTCTTCGTGTACTTTCTTGTCTTCTGGACTCATTTGTTCCAACTTCCGTTTCTTCTGTTCGAGCTTCAACAAGTGTGCTTTGAGATCATTGTTGGCTGGCCCCTTTTGCTTTTTCTTTTCCACAGTAGATCTTAACTTACTGAGGTCTGAAGTGACTCTAGAACCGTCATTGAAAACGATGTTTCCAAATAGCACTTGGTTGTCACCACCTTCTTGTTCATTTTCATCTTCGTCATCGGAAGCATCGGACTCGGAATCTTCTTCTTCAGCTTCCATTTCCGAGTGCTTTCTTTTGAGCTTCTCAGCTTTCTTTAACTCTTCCTTTCTTTTACGCTCCTCCAAAATCTGTTCTCTCGATTTTGGAGCCCCAGGAACCTTGGTCCCAAGTGCCTTTCTCTTTTCCTTGAAACCGGCGATCTTGGCTGATAATTTTTCTCTCAACTTCATCAAATTTTCATCTCTTTTCTTCTTCTCTTCTGGGGAAATGACCTTACCTTTCTTGGCTTGAGTTTGCTTCTGTTGCTCCTTTTTCTTTTCTTGTTCTATTTCTATTTCGTTTCCATCGTCATCGAATATTAACAGAGCAGAAGTATTTATTAATTCAGGTCCACTTTCATTGTCATCCACATCCATGTCCGGTATTTCTACATCCTCATCTTCACTCTCTTGTGATTCTTCTTGCTGCTCTTCTTCTTGACTGTCTACTTCGGGTTTGGTTTCAGGTATCTTGCCAAAAGCTCTCTTTGGTAATACCACCTTTTTAGCATTAACTGCTTTATTGCTCATCACGTCTTTGGCAGAGGCATGGGAATTCGTGTATTCATCTGCTTCAGCCTTGTTATCAGGATCTAACTTGGCTCTCTTGTGCTGCTGTGACTCCTTCTTGGTATTCTTCTTCTGCTGCCATTGATCTTGGGTGGCATCATCGTAATAATATTTGGCTGGGATTAACGATAATAATCCATCGAATGCCGATGAGTGTGTCTTAAGACGTTCCTAACGAGTTAGTACCTATTTATACATTGTATACACAGTGGAGTTAGTGCTTGAGTTACATACCTCTAAAGTATTACTCATGTTGATTTAATACTTGTATATCTATAAGGATTTTCAACTTCTATATTGTACTGCAAGCGTATAAATTTTTTTGTGGCATCGCATGCGAATCTAAATTATACAAGATGCCCATGTTTTGTGGTTTATCACCGACATGCTCAAATTGGGGTATAGTAAGTGCTGAAATCGGTACATGGAACATGCTATATTCAAAACTAGCCAGCTTAAGCAACAATTAGGGTCTAGGATATATATATCTGGATTATTGGATTTCACGCGTAAATTTCAGACCACACCCACGATTACGAGTCTCACAATTACACAGATCGTCGCTCTCAACATCAAGAGTTGATAACGACAAGCGCTACTGAACACATAGATTAAAATGGTATCACTTGGTAGTTATTTGGTACTTTCCTTACCTGAATCAACCAACGCCCAAGATTGGCTTGAAAAGTCATTGAGTGGAGGTAAGCTTCCTATAAGCAAACTAGAATTGCCTGAGTTCCAAAGTGGAACGTTGGACTCGTTGGTTCAAGAAAGTGAAGAATTGGCCAAAATAGACGGCCAATTGGGTACTGCGGTGAGCAAAGTAGTTGAAATTCTTGCCAATGTCACTGAAGATTCCTCTTCCACCAGAGTCGTCAACTCCAAGGGAGTACACAGCTATGTGGAAAGATTTCAATGGAACACCACCAAGTACAGATTGGACAAGCCCATCAAGGAACTCGTCAAGTTGATCACCAACGAGGCCTTCACTTTAGACAATGACGTTAGAACTGCATACCAAAGCTACCAAACTGCCAAGTCCAACTTCTTGGCTGCTGACCGTAAAAAAAACGGAGACTTGTCGATCAAGTCCTTGCATGAAATAGTTCGTCCTGAGCATTTCGTGTTAGACTCCGAGCATTTAACAACTGTTTTGGTGGCCGTCCCAAAAGCCTTGGTGAGTGAATTCAAAAACTCTTACGAAACGTTGACTGAGTTTGTTATACCACGTTCTGCCCAAGTGATTGCTACTGATCAAGAGTTCACTCTTTATGCAGTGACCTTATTCAAAAAGTATCAACAAGAGTTCAACACTGCCGCAAGAGAAAATAAATGGCATCCTAGAACCGACTTCACTTACTCGGAGGAGACATTGAACAACTTGAGAAAAGAATTCGACTTGACCAAAGCCACCGAATCAAAATCTAAGGTCGACCTTCTTCGCTTGGCCAAAACCGCCTACTCGGATATCTTTGCGTCATGGTTCCATATCAAGGCTATTCGTGTTTACGTTGAATCGGTCTTGAGATACGGTTTGCCACCTCAATTTGACTACTACTTGATCAAATTCAACGATTCAAGAAACTTACCCAAGGCAAAGAAAGAATTGATTGAAAAGTTTGGCTACTTGGGAGGTGATGGCTTTTCCAACAAAAGTAATTTGCACGAATATGCATCGTTGGTCGATCCAGATTACGAACCTTTTGTCTTATACGAAGTTGATCTCGTCTGAGCTACATACTTTTTCTACATTTAGTTCCAATAATAAAAATACAATTTTGCCGCCTTCAATACACAATGACAATTCTTAATAGGTCTTTATAAGTAGCTGGCCTCAGCCATAAAATAGTTTCAGCCCATGCTCTGGGACTTCGCTATCGGGCAAAATACGCAACATTGGCTTAGTCAGCGGGGGCCAGGCCCAGGGCCAATTTTGACGTATGCTTAGTCAGCGCAGGCCAGGCAAGGGCCTATTTAATGGTTGCGGAGTTGACAAGATTGCTTAATTATTAGCATCCAACTACCAATTGCCTTATCAATACACTACAAACTATCATGGGATACCCATCTAACTTCAAAACTGTTACCAGGAAATTGACTGATGAGATTGTGATTGCGTCAAGTGCGTTCTCTAGGTTTGACAAGTTGAACTTTGGAGCCAGAATGGCTTTGTTCCGGTACCAAAACCAGATTATCGTTTGGTCCGCATTGCCATATGGACCAGAGGTCATCAAGAGTTTGGAATTGTTGACCGGTCTTAAGGACAATTTCAATGTCACCCATTTAGTTATTCCTGACAAGGAGCATACCATGGCGGCAAAGTCGTTCAAGGATGCATACCCCAACTTGAAGATCCTTGCTATGGAAACCGTCGAAGTGCCAGGAGTCAAAATAGATCATCTTTTCACATCCAAAGTAGGCAACAAGCTTCTTGACAAAGCTGCATTGCAGGAAATCGGTATCACAGACCTGGTGATCTTGGATAACTTTGAATTCGTATACTTGCCATACCACGGCAACAAAGAATTGGTTTTATTCGATACCAAGTCCAAAATTCTCTTTGAGGCTGATTTGCTTTTCAACTTGGGAGTTCCGGGCACAACCAACGGAACCTCCACTTTGGAGCAATACTCTCCAGAACTCGGCTTTCCAAAAGGCTTCAATCCCCATGGAGGATTCTCGTTCCTTACCAGATATATGCAGCCAAATAGTAAGGTAGGTAACTTCTTGATGAATAAAATCGTCAACCACGACAAAAGTCGTGAAGGCTTAAAGGCTATTGCCAGTTGGGATTTTACTAAGATTGTGATGTGTCATGGTAACTTGATAGAGACGGATGCAAAGAAAGCTTTCATGCATGTGTTCAAGCTCTGATTATTCTTTTCTCTCTAGTTCAGCAACGACGTTTTAATTTATATTTGTGGGCCTTTACGCGTAACCTAATACATATCCTAATCACAAAGATGTAGTGGCATCAACGATTGTCAATCTTTGGTACTCTTTTTTTCGCAGTCAAAATCTTATGAGAATATCCGTGGATATACTGATAAATCAAAGTTTCTGTGGGGCGCGAGTCAATCTGAATGAGTTCCACTTATTATCTGAAGCCTCAAAATGACAACTGGAACATCAGATGGAGCCGTTGAATCAAATGGAAGCATAGCACATGAGAAAAACCTTGCCTTAGACACTGACGAAGCGCATTCCAGCAACTTTGCTCGTACTATTAGCAGCCATCCAGCATATGTTCACTATAGCCAAAAGCAACTACACCTCGACTTGAAGACAGATATCAAGCCCAATTTGACAGGGTTCACTCTATTTGGACCAGACAAGATCAACTACAGGTCTAGCACCATGTATTTTGACAAGGATTCCTCCAGTACCGATCCCAACGCATTCAGTCCTCAATATTCAATTACGTTTTTGCACTTGGGATCCAAATTATCGGGTCATGAAGGGATCGTACACGGTGGATTAGTAGCCACCTTATTGGACGAGCTCACATGTGGTGTGGCCTTTTTGAACTTTGAATCCAAAAGAGGAGTCACTGCCAACTTGAACGTCAATTATCGTAAACCGGTCTTCGTCAACAATTATGTTCTTGTTAGGTGCGAGGTTTTGAAGAAAGAGGGTAGAAAGTGTACTGTTAAAGGGAGCGTGTATAAGGTAAATGTGGAAGATGGGGATATAGGCGGGCCTGAAACTATCGAAACTCCCGAAAACCTTTTGACTGAATCCGAGGTTTTGGTTATCGAGCCAAAATGGGTTGATAAGTTAGCAAGAAAGTAGACTGTTTGACTATATATACTTATTTATTTATTAGATCATAAGTAATTTATTTTAGAATCTGTAGAAGGTATTACATCTCTCTTTCTGTATCTTTACATTTTCTCGAATTTTATGTAAAATTTTTAGAAAATTTGCAACCTCTGAATAAGATTAAGGCTGAAAGTACATTATAACTTACCGGCTATTCTGATTAACTACATTACAAACCCGATACAAAGCAGTTGCTGCACCGTTATAGGTTCGCGTTGTGATTCTCCTGCTTATTCTATAATTCTATAAACTATCAGTGCCCTTGATTTTGCTCTGGCCTATTTCAAGCTTGGCACTTTTGGCACCAAACTGAATTGCTCTCTTAAGTTCAAACTTTACCCAATCCAATCCCAAGTATCCAGCGAGCTCTCGTAACAAGTGCTTTCTTGTTGGTTTCATTATTATTCTCGGCACTGCATTTTTCTTTTTACCAACAAACTCTTCGAAGGTAAATGAGAACTTCAAATTGGGCTCTATTTCATTGATCACAAAAGATATTAGCTCTTCGTCAAGATACGGGTACCTCAATTCTTTACCCCAAGAGCTGATAACCCTATCATCACGCCCCAAGTTTCTTTTATGTATAATATCGATGTCATGGTTCAACTCTGCACTTAGTTCGTCATAACAAGCCTTGATTTCTTCAACACCCGAGTCTGGATTCAACTTATTGGTGAATATCGACTCGTGCCGTGAATAACCCGCAAATAACTCATCTGCTCCCAAGCCACTGAATAGCACTTTAGCACTGGAAAGATAATTCTTTTCAACTTTAGAAAATTTTGATTCCTGTAATAGAAACTCTTCGTAACTGAGTTGCTTAATTTCGAGTTCATCTCGTAGTGTGATGATGGAAGTCAATTCTTTCAAGGTTGACGAGGCAAAGTAGAAGGCAATGGCTATCGACAAGTCCATCTCGGTATTACATGGATACATCAAGGAAACAACTCTATCCTTATGCATAAGCCACTGTTCGTATGGAACATTGATCTCTACCAATCGAACTTCAAGCACTCCTTTTTTGTTATACTTCGAGGCAAGGTTGAACCACGACTTTTTGCTCAACTTTCTGTCTGGCGAATCACCGGACATCTGGTTAGTCCGAGGATTATCAAAACCCACCGTCAATAAGTCTATGTGTGAGCAAGATGACGAGTTTTGGTCTAAAATATTCTCACAGATCAATGAAGCTATAATAGTACAGTCAAGACCCCCCGAGAAGAGAACACCAAGCAAAGGGTTTGATTCTTGCCTGTTATTTGGCGAGATTGGGTATATTGCTTGTTGACGCACAAGAGTGTTCGATTTGAGAAGTTGATACAAAGCTTCAAGATTATTGTTTGGTGCAGTAGGGGTATAGCTCTTCAGATTGCGTTTCAATGAGCGTAAGTTATATTTTTCATGAATGTCTTCATACTTGTAGGAGTGCATGTTGTTGCTGGATAAGTCATATACTTTAATTTCGTTGTTGCACTCAATAAACTGACTGGGTATAGCAGGAGATGCATCAGACAAAGAGCTGATCAAAAGCTGGTTGTTTTGAGTCGTGTATACTAAGGACCGCTTTCCAACCGAATCTCTGCCAAAATAGACTAAACCGCGTTTTAAGTCATGCAATACAAAGGCAAATTCACCTCTCAATTGACAGATCGCTTGGAGAATGGAGTCCAAGTTTTGTTCACTTTCGAGGATGAGATTTTGTATGAAGGTAGTATCATTTGAAGTCAAACACTCTTCATTATACAACTCACCATTAAATTGTAGTACGAAGTCCAGAAAATGTACAGGTTGTTCCTGGAATGGCTGTCTCAACGACAAGACCGATGAGAACAATTGGAAGTTATAGTTCAAATGACTATATTCCTGGTAGTTGATGTAGTCAGGACCTCTGCTGGCAATTCTAAATATCAATTCCTGCAAAGTATCAACTTGACATTCCGTAGTGGTCTCTTTCTCTTGTATTGGGGTGTTTGCATCCGAACCTACCACTTCGTCTATGCGATTTTGGATCAACGCAGCCTGCTCTCGAACTTGTTCCTTGGGGATTTTGACATTGTTTTTCACCTTGATTAGTTCAAGGTTGAGTTGCCTTAAGACGTCCAAGTTCTCAAGTTTCTTCTGATCTGTTTCACTAAGAGGTTTAACCAATCTCTCAATGCCTTGGTCTATGAACGACTGAATAGTCGCAGAGTCATTGGTGTCCCAAACATTGTACTCCAAATTAGACGACGATTTTTTCGATGTTATTGGTATACATGACGGTGTACTTGAATCAGACCTACTAGCCACAAATAATATGCCGCACATAGCCGACTTGTAGCACTTAGTCTTAGCGATGGTGCGATGAGTACTAGGCGCATGATGATATTAGGTCGTGCCCGGCACATTGTATTCAGGTTGATTGATTCACTGTTTAACACATGATTACGAGCTATCCTGTTAAAACCATCAGAATTGCAATTGACCAATCTTGGAATCACGCACCTCTTAGAGCTACTTTTTTATTGTAAAATTACGCGTTATGTGAAACTGATCCTTGTAGTATGGATATTATAAACCTGTACCTATGTATAAAATTAGGCACGGGCTTATGTTAAACGCTGCTGCAATTTCTTGCTCACAGCCTTCAGATCAATTATATACGCTCGTCACATAGCCATCAATTATACGCTCGTCACATAGCCTCCTCCTTGGTACATAATTGTCGCATTGTCCGTAACCTGCTCCATCGCGCGAAACGTTTTTACCGCGACATACATCGATAATCATGTAACTACAAACCACTACGTCCCCCGCAATTTTGATCAGCGGGCGTACGCTACTGGACTTTCAAGGGTGTATGTATGTATAATTATATCTTGAAATAGAAGGTATCTAACCGTAAGTAACCAAAACCAAACCTAACCAAGCCCCATGGGCCTTCAAAAATATGCGTATGAAGTAAAAGTAGATGTTTATAATTTGGGGTACTATCCCAAGGTTATCAAACCCTTACCCTTTTCTCTAATGAAAGAGCTCAAGGACTTGTCAGAGTTCATTTTGAAGACGTCGTCGTAATTACCCTGGGGAACTCCTCCGATAAATAAACGAGGAATATCATAGAGGGAATCACGATCGGCCCGTCTTTTTTCACTAATGTAGCGTAATTTCTCGTAGTCTACGTTAGCGCCTGCATCTTCACTCGGTTCCGAGTCAGAGGGGTCGTCAAGCAATTCTTGATTGAACTTCAAGTCGCTTTTGATACTTCCTGCCGGGGTGCTTGTAGCGGCGACGGTATCTTTATCCTGGTGGGATTTATAGCTCTTCAAATATTTCAATATGTTGTTACAATTGGGATGTTTGTCCAAGCTTACAATTTTAGGTTCTGGATGTATGTTGAGGTTTTGGACAATTGTTTCTAGTTTTTTCTGATCCGAAGAGTCCGGGTCGTTGGATATGAGGATAATGGGGCTAACCAGAAAGATTTCTTTAAGATCGAGCTGCGACTTCATCGTGTGCTTCTCTTCATCTTCCGGTGTCACTGTAGCAATCGCTTCAAGGCTTTTGTCATCCAATAATGAATCGTCCCACAAGTTCAAAAAAGTTTCATCTTTTGCATCTGCATTGATATTGAGAATGGGGTTAGAAATGTCCATGCCCCCACCACGTCCGAGTCTGACAAGCAAACCAAACTTATATTCTACGAGTACGAACAAAAACCAAAGTACTATCATGAACAATAGCTGAGTCAAGGTAAGTTTGTGACCTTTGCCATCGTCTTCAGCAATCTCTGCTTCTTCCTTGGTAAGGTCCAGCACATGTCCATCCTTCTCAACATCTATATAAAATGACGCTTGTGGTGTACCCTTCAAACTAGTCCTTCTTTGATGTGATTGAGACATGCCTACCCACAAAACTACTCTGCCAAAGTCTTGGAGGACGTCCCCCATATATATGATGGCTAAACCCAGAGAACAATATCACAAAAAATAAAAAATAAAATACGAGCCATGCGCATGCTGCATTGTTGGAGAACCGCAGAGGCGGATGCACGGTAAAATCTCCCCGTTCGCGCGGTTTGAGCTGCGTCCACGATGCGCGAATTGTTAGGTGCACCTTCCAGGGAGTATTCACCAGTCCCTTTAGATTGTTAATGGCTTATTGTTCCAAAGCTTATAGATTGTCGCGCCCGCCATTTGGGGTGGCAGTTTTCCGTACTGGACCCTCTTTCAAGAACTCCTAGCCCCCTTCTGAAGCCTTAGCGCTTTGGCTCGCATATTCTCACCTCGCAAATGTCACCTGCCTCTTTACAATAGATTTTGATTTGGCCCTCAGAATCTAGACTTTTTTTCCACTTCTGTAGGTACATGTGAGGGCGAAGCTTTTTTGAATGACCTAACATGGTAATTTGGGCATTTGGGTGCTTGCTGCTCTATCAGTACCGCATGATTAGTATGCACTAAACAGTCTAAACGCTAGACGAAATTGCGTATAGACGCAGGCCAAAGCCCAACCCTGGAATCATCTTCGTGTGTACTAGATTTTGTTTGCTCTGCGCGCTTTACCCCAAAGTTAGCTGGAGTTAGCTGATTTGCACTAAAGCCATGATTGATTTTAGCCATGCTTGCAGAACTGCTGGTCCTGTATAGCGCCTTAACCGACGTGTCAAACATTGAATAATGTGGAGACCAACATTACTCTCGTGGTACGTTATGTTGGTTACTCCAACTGACAGAAGAATGCACACGAATGGCCAATGGAGAACCGCTTCATTGTCACACTCTCTATGGCATTCTCAAGTGTCTGGCCTTCAATGTGTTTGTCCGTTGATGTGTATAGTGCATCAGGTCTTTTGACGCGTTCGTTACCCTCTCATTGCGATCAAATGAGCAGCCAGAAAAACAAAACAAACAAGTTGAAACTGTTCAGAAAGTTGGCATGAATTGGGATGAGTAACCGAGCAGGAGGGGGAATACTTGGCAGCAGATCTACAAGTGCTGGGACCACCACTAACATCAATTTGGGAGATCCGTTGCCGTTGCCTTACAAAATAAACACCTTGCGCGATGATGATGATACGGCAGTAGAAACAATACCGAAAAAAGCCAATAAAATACGGCTTGATAAGACTGAGGACATAGATTGGAATGAAGGAGCGAACGTCTATCGGGCTATACCGAAGCGCAATAGAGAGATTTCTACTTTACGGCACCGTTCACTTGTGAATGAGCCTGTGTCGAACAGTCTGAGACACATTTCTGATCCTCAATTGGATAAACCTGTTACCGAACCACCTTACATAAAGCGCACACAGTCCATCAGCTCGAATACTTGGCTGTGTGATTTTCATCCTGCTGTGAACAACTCTGATGACGAAGACAGAAAAACCGCCAGCGAGCTTCTCAGATCAATCGAAATAAATATCAATGAGTTGCATTTGCGGGTGATAAATGATCAAGAGATAATAGAAGATCTCGACACCCTCGAGGCTATCAAGATACAGGTCGACAAAACAATCGGAGCGTCGATTGCTCGATCCAAACGTGGCGACGAGCCCCTGGAAGATCTGCCAAGTATTCTAGACGAGTTGGAACGACTCCAGAGCTTGCAGTCAGCTTCGCGCTACAAAATTGAGATAGACTATCGATATGCCATCATATTCATAGTAATACTGATGTTCTTGATCAGTTCATTCATAGTTTCTGGTTTAAACTATGAGTATTGTTACTATTTCTGTTAAAACTCCATCCTTGCACAGTCGAAGTTAACTCGTGCAATGAATAATTGTTCATTATGTACACTAGAGACCCTGATTCCATACAACTTTTGTAACTATATACATGATTTATTCGTCGTAATCATTTTTGGGAGGTGCAGCACTTTCGCTTCTCAAGTATAAATCGATAGCAGTAGAGAAAGCAGCAAAACCAGCACATCCAAGCATGGCTGCTTGAGGTCCGGCCTTAATCGATAATCCCGCACCTGTTATACACCCTGCACTGACTCCATTATAAATATCGTGCTTGGCTCTGAAACTCTCTATGACACACTCAACACCCGAGTAGACCATACCAATGTACCCAAAATTTTTGGCACTGGTATATGATCTTTTTCCCATATCGGCAAACTGCAATTTCATCTGCTGTTTGAAAGGCAACTCGCTGATATGTTTGACAGCAGCAGTACCCACAGGCACGTCATACGCCATGGATGCCATGAACAAACCAAAAAAACCACCGAGGAAGAAACTGGTACCTCCCGCCATTATAGTTTTACCAGGGCATGATTGCATGAACTCTACCATTTTTTTGGCACCTTCCGTAGCCTGTTCCTCCTGGGTCATTTCGGCAAGCGATTTTTGCGGTGGCTGTGGCCCCGTATAAACTCCTATCATGTTGCTTTATTGGGTCGTAGGGATGCTATTTCACTGTGGTCTCGTTGGCGTAGGTCAAGGTTGGGTTGATAATATTTTCATCTCATGGCGTCGATTACGTAAGTACTGACTAACACAAAAAGATTCACTTAAGCACTCCACTAACAGCTGACAACTACCGACTAGATACGATGCACCACATGTTAGGTTCCAGTTGAAAAGTCATTGCTCTGTTAGTTCTACTCTCTTGTGGCAACCCCTCTTGGTAGGACAATAGTCAACGAATTCGAAATGAGGAGAAATGGGGATCAGTCGTACCTAGTGCCAATTGTACTTTTATTTCGCAATCGTGCGGGGACCTTCAAGAAGTCTTTCTACCGCCAGATGACTGTAGTATCAGTGAGTAGAGCCTACGACCGTGGGATATGCGACCGTGGGACGTAGTCTCCCAGAAGTGTAGTACTATAAAGCTCTAGTAAAAGTACTGTTCAGCTACGAATTCTCACGTACACAAAAATTTACAATCACCTTACATTGCTTGAAAATGTGGGGTGACCGTTAAGGGGTAGGGCAAAAAGTTAATGGCTACAGAGGTATAAAAACCGGTACTGGTTCATGTAATTTTAAGGTTCACTACCGCTATTAACACCCACGCCTCATTTATAATTAACAACCATGACCAAAAAGATAAGAAAGATGTCTCTCCCATTGGACTTAGACAATTGCCAGCCCTTGGAACACTTGCAGCCAGTGCCCAAGTCTCGTTCTTCGTCCATTACCTCTATTGAAACCAGCGACTCGGATGGGTCAGTCAGCTCAAAACAGGTGTTGCTCCCTCCTCCTATCAGAGAGTTTGACGAATTGGCTAGTTTTGAAAGTTTTGTAAGGGACGAAACTTGGGACAACGAATTTGATTATTACCATGCGCACCTTTCGTATTATCCACCATTTGTGTTGAAGGAGGTCCATGACAATTTAGACAAAATCAAACCCACCATGAACAAAAATTCGCGCAAGTTCAAACGACAGTTGCAACATCACATCAAAAACCACTTGTTGAAAGATTTAGAAAAGTGCTGTGGTTACAAGCTCAACATGTCCAAGATTGACACCATTGAAACTCCCAACAAAATCACCTGGAAGTTCAACGACGAAACTGACCACGGATTTCCTAAAGAGGAGGAAGACCTCTACGATAGACATTGGAAATTAGAATTGGAAATCTCGTGTAATAACGAAAATCCCTTAGTCGATGTCCACTATAAGTCCGTTCCTTTGGTATAGCCAAAAGGTGACAACCTCTATGGATTACTCTTCTATTTTACTGGACTTTGTTTCCACTTTCCGCTTTGACGATTTATGTGTTTATGATGTTTTTAACGAATAAAAATTTACTTTTAACTAACACCTGGCCATGCTGTCGTACTGTGGACTGGCATTTGCGTATGTATTGACGTAATCGTTAATATTTTTGGTGATGAACAGTAATAGTTCTGTGAGTTCGTTGACTAAGACGCTCAAACTGACTCCGTCCATCGATGTCAGACGTATCAAACCTGGAAATGATATCAAAAGCCTTAGCAAATGTTCAATTCCGTAGACCTGACTTTGTTTTTTCAGTGTGGAGATCTCGTTACTTTTCAATAAGTTCAAATACTGTAATTTCTCGTATTTGTAAAGTAAAATTAAACTTAATGATTTATTGAAGTATAATTCTAGTCCTTGCAATATTTCATTCAAGATATCCACTTGATCGTCATTTGCAAGTTTTTGCTTTCTGAATTTTCTGTAGTCATCCAAGATACTTGATACTGGGTATCGACTTGGTAAGTCTATGATCTTCTTGTCCTTGGTTATATACTCCCAATCATCGATTAGAATATACTTTAGTTGATTATTAAAATCAAGGTTAATGGTAGGATTGGGGCCCAGTTTTTTGCCGGCGGAACTATTTATCTTGGGTCTCTTTTTGTCTCCACCAGCTTCGCTAACGATCTTATCCTCCAACTCACGTTTCTTCTGTTCTATCGACGTTCCACCGACCTTTTTTCTTTTCCGTTTAGTTAGTTGCTCTAGCTCAAACTTCTTGAACCTATTTTCTTCATTGTTTTCAAGCACCCTTTCGTTAGTAACCCATTCATCCCATTTGCTCTTCCATCCTTGATAGTGCAAGAAGAAGGTCGTTTTACCAGAAAATTCCGCTTCATTGAACTTGGGATTCTCCTCATAAGTCTCGCGTTTCCCTTCACTATTGATAATCCAATCATCCTCAGATTTATGTATTTTGAGAATTTTGGCTTCGTATATTAGTGGCCCATGATAAGCCAATACTGTGGAGTTAACCTCGAACGTTGGAGGTTCAACCAATTCATTTTCAGCAGGCCCCGTTTCGGACTTTATCGCACCGTTAGAGCTCATACTTTAATAATGGTCAATACACAGCCCACGGTACCGAGTTGTGAACTGAATATGGGGTAACCAGCTGAGTGCCTCAAATAGTGAGAGATATAGAGATAGTATAGCGGAAAAAAAAAACCTCACTAAAAAGCCGTAAGAAAAAAATTGGTTGGAAAAACAACATGAGGGAGAAAAAAAGTGGAAGCGGGTTAAAAGACTAGAGGTTATAAGAAGTTACACACGATAGCAGCAAGCGATTCGACTAGAAGAGACATCACACGAAGCTGAAGAAACCAACCGAATTTGACAATAGAACTTAAGTACTCATTCCTTGGAGTAGAAAGTGGTTGGTTTTGTATTAGCAGTTTGGAGGTTGTTATTGATATTGAATAGAGGTTTCAGTTCTGAATTCTATTGATCAATCTTTGCAGATACAGTCAAAAGATAGTCATTGTTCTCAAGCGATCACACTTCAGGTGAAAGAGTGGGGCAAATTGGCACCATTTAGAAAGGTTGATTATTGTATTCACCAAAGTAAACTGAAGCAACATTATCAAACAGGCAAATATTTTAGCTGGCTCAGTTATAGTGTCCAGTTTAAAGGAGTTTAGCATTAAGGTGTCACATATAGAAGCAAAGTAAAATAGTACCAAAACCTACTAATTATTACGTTCAAGACATGGCAAGTAGCTCCTCAAACATCGTGGGAGTTCACTATAAAGTGGGGAAAAAAATCGGAGAAGGATCGTTTGGAATAATATTTGAAGGGATCAACATCTTCAATAATCAGCAGGTGGCAATTAAGTTTGAGCCCAGGAAATGCGACGCCCCTCAACTTCGTGACGAGTATAGATCGTATCGAATCCTCAACGGTTGTGTGGGAATTCCACAAGCATACTTCTTTGGACAAGAAGGAGTCCACAACATATTGATTATTGATCTTTTGGGACCATCTTTGGAAGACTTGTTTGACTGGTGCAACCGCAAGTTCTCAATAAAGACTGTTATTCAAGTAGCTAAGCAAATGATCTCGCGAGTCGAACAAATCCATGAGCATAACCTTATTTACAGAGATATTAAACCAGATAACTTCTTGATTGGTAAACCAGGGACCCCAGAAGCTAACCAAGTCTACATAGTCGATTTTGGCATGGCCAAGCAGTACCGGGACCCCAAAACAAAGGCACATATACCATTCCGCGAGAAGAAAGCATTAAGTGGAACGGCTCGTTATATGTCCATCAACACTCATTTGGGAACAGAACAACTGAGAAGAGATGACTTGGAAAGTTTGGGCCATGTGTTTATGTATTTTTTGAGAGGAGCATTACCATGGCAAGGTTTAAAAGCGCCCACCAACAAACAAAAGTATGAAAAGATTGGTATGAAGAAGCAGACTACGTCAGTCAATGATTTGTGTTACGGATACCCTATTCAATTTGCTCAATACCTAACATACGTTCGTAACTTGAAGTTCGACGAAACACCTGATTATGAGTACTTGATCGGCTTAATGGACAAAGCATTTATATCAATCGGAGCTGAAGCTGACAACCATTATGATTGGATGGATTTGAACAACGGTAGAGGTTGGGACGCTGCATTAAATAAAAAGGCCAATCTTCACGGCTACGGCAACCCCCATCCTCCGCAAAGACACCTGCTGAGACAGCATCATGTTCAACCGCCTCCGTTCCCCAACCCGCCTCCACATCATCAGCAGAATATCAATTCCAACAGGAACGGATCTGTTTCAAAACTTGTACAATATCAAAAGAACGTGAAAAATACCAGATCGAAGTCGCTTTCATTTGGAGGAAAAGGTGGGGATGTTGGACGCTCCAACTACAATTCAATCTCTCAAGATGGTAGGGGTTATAATACGTACAATGGGTCCTCGCAAGGCTACAATGGCCAGAACTCATACCAACAACATGGCATGATCCCTGTTAGAGATGATGGAGAATTACATTCTGAGGCATCCAGTTTTGACGATAGGCGCAAGAACGGTTCATGTCTCTCTCGGTTCTTTTGCTGTATATGATGATATCCAACGACTTGTTTTTTCCATTTCTTGTTTGTATCATTTTAATCTGCCTGAGCGAAGGCTATCTAGCATGAATTCATTTCATGTACAACTAGTTACTTATTGATTGCTTACTGAAAATAAACTTGCTGCGGAAAGATAAGCCGAAGTTTATTTTAAACTGCCATGCAGTTGACGAAGTTTTTATGCCACACATCTTCACGTTTTGAATGTGTCACTCGCAATCCTTGTCATCGAGGAAATAATAGTTGGAATAAAGTACTAGTTCCAACCGCATTCTTTCAATTCTCATTTTTTCTAATACTTTGATTACATTCAATGTAAAGTTATCAAACGATCAAACTACTGTAGCTCAGAAATATCCACAGTTTCTGATTCAAAATTCTGAGGTACCTTATTTTATCACTGTTCGCCCTTACTTATGTAGAGGTCCGTAAAATTAGAGTGCAATCACTGTCCACGGGCGTCAGAGCTGTTTATCGAAAAATCCTGGTCAATATCGTAGGTTGCAAACCAGATCAACAAATCGGATTGAACGCTTTGGTGCGCACGATATCGATTTATCGGGGATGATCTCAGTACAGAACGCGGTGTAGCTTGTACTCATTATCGTGATACATAACTATCTTGTATCGTATATGGCGAACCCTAAAAGACCAGTATCACAGGACTGGCCAGATAAAGATCTGAAACGACTAACAAAAGAATCTGACATGACCACTGAAAATGTAAGCCTGGAAGACAGTTTCCTTGACTCAAAGTCCGATAAAAGCAGAATCAAACTTGCTTGTGTCAGATGTAGGAAGCGTAAAACCAAGTGCTCAGGTACGATACCATGCTGGACATGTTCATCGGGAGGTTTCAGATGTGAGTTCTACAAGAAACCCAAAAAGATAGCGGTGTTCGACGTGGAAATTCAAGAATACAAAGATAGAATCCAGCTGCTTGAAAAAGAGCTTGAGTTGGCCAGGGAAAGGCTAGATAAAGATACAACAAAAGCAATTCCCGTATCCAGCATAGATGATGATCCAGTATCGTCCGAAGCTGGCGCAGAATCATCTAGTTCCGATAAGCTCAACTTATCCATCTGGCTTGGATCAGCTTCTTCTGAGCTCATATGCTGGAACTTGCAGCAATTCAAATTATCGGCTATGGACAAGAACAAACCCACTGAAGAGATTATTATCAGTCCACACTTCAGCTCTTTTCATGAAGAGACTACCTATGACTATTTATTGCACATGGACTATTTGGCAGGCGACCCAGAAGAGCTCGATGAATTCCACACATTAACCTCGCTAACTTATGACAAAGTACTCGAGAACTTGGATAACGTGGTACTCTTTGTCAATGCTGGATACCTTACCATAGAGCCGGAAGACTTCAAAGAGCAATGTAAAGAGTATTTCCATCTTGATTCCCACGAGAAACTATTCAAGCCAGAATATTCCAATTTTAAAGACGAGAAAAGAACTTACTTCCTACTAAAGCTTCTCACCTTACTAGCTCTAGGTGAAGTATACGGAAGGAATTCAACCACTGGCGAGCGAAAGTATGACAAGCATATATGCGCTGTCTGCCAATGCGACCATTCTTTCAACAAGATATGTCCTTCAATTCCTGGCATACAATTTTTCAAAATGGTAATCAAATTCATACCGTCTTCCTTGGTCCTTCTGAATATTGCTAGTTTTGAACTTGAGCAGACGTTTGAAATCATCGAGCTTTTGGGCCTAGTAGCGCTATACTTGCGAATACTAGATAAGAAAAATGCGGCAGTGGCTTTCACAGTAAACGCTTTACAACTATGTATTTCGTTGAACTTGCACAAGGAAAGACACTTGCGTAGCTCAATAGTGAACCAGATGTCCTCTGCTAGGATAGACAAAGTTTGGTGGGGAACTTTTTGCCTAAATCGATTTTTCAGTTCTAGGATAAGTCAGCCTTTGTTGTTGAGCTTGGATGAGATTAGGCATGTGGATCTTAATGACGTAAAGGGTGCTCCCGCCAACTATACCCCAACGAAGTATGATTACTCGCGGCTTTCATCCTTAAGGTTCTACATTGAATTGGCCAAAATATCCGACAAGGTGATTCGCGAGCTATATTTGCTCAAGGTCCCCTTTGACAATAAAGTATACCTTCAGTCTATACTCAATATAGTGGAGAAATTGGTAAATTGGATGAACAACTTACCAGCACATCTCCGGTTGAAGCTTCCAATGATTATCAAGGAGAATGGTGAGATTAACCGTTTAATCTGCAGCTTGCATTTGAACTATCTACATCATATATATTTGGTCACCATACCTGTTTTGCTAAATATTGTCAAGGTGAAAATCGTATACTACTACCGATACAAAAAACTCATTATGCATCCATTGGATCTAACCGATTTGCCCAAGAATGTATCCAACATAATCTACATGTTGTTGAATTCTTGCCAATTGACAATCAGTATATTCACGACCTTGTACAAACAAAAGTATTTAAGGGTGTTTGGTATTACGGATTTAGACTTTTTGTTCTGTAGCTCTTTGGTCTTTTTAATAAGTATAATCCTCCAGATTGATACAACTGAGTTCTATTCATTTGAAGATTATCTCGCCGTGACAATGAACATAATGAAACAGATGTGGCTAGGAGGAAATATGATTGCCAAAGGAAAATTGAGTCAAATGTTGAATTTACTCAAGGATTTGGAAGAGCTTTTGAATGAGCTTGGTAATATTAAGTATTTGGATATCCTCAAGTCTTTTCA
Source organism: Suhomyces sp. yHKS641 (assembly GCA_030705105.1). Classification (NCBI taxonomy): domain Eukaryota; kingdom Fungi; phylum Ascomycota; class Pichiomycetes; order Serinales; family Debaryomycetaceae; genus Suhomyces; species Suhomyces sp. yHKS641. The sequence goes on from JANIWR010000007.1 coordinate 535,340, forward strand.
AGGTTTATGGGACCTGAATGTGGCTAGTAATGGATCAAGAGCAACAAAAACTTACAAGCCAGAGGGTAAAAGCGTGGATTCCTTTGTCAGCAATGAATTCAATCCCAATTCTCAACATGTGTCAACATCTATGTTTAATTCTCCTGGGATCGGCAGTACTGAACTGAAGCACGAAATGTCAAGCATCCAATACTCAAGTGACACTACATTTAATCAAAATATAAAGTTATCAGAACTACCAATAGAACACAGTCAATATCTGGATCTCACATATCCTATGACAGACATCAACTCAGATAAAACGTCCAACTTTATGCCCAGCGATTACACCTTTATTACCAACGAAGAATTTAATGACTATTCATATGATGCATTATTTCCTACTTCACTTCATGCCGCAGATGAAGATATCGAGTTTATGAATCTGGTTCTAGCAGGATCCTTCTCAGATCAATTATAGGCTACAAAAACGCTTTTTATTTGACATGTATATTCATTGAATGTAGTATCTTGGCTGCAAAAAGAAAAAAAAATAAAGACGCACTATTCATTTATCGGATTCAGAAACGATGCTATTGAATCTTGACCTTCCGCCTTCTTCAGATCCTGAAGACATGGAGCTGAAGCTATCCATCCTGGGCTTGATATTAAGACTTTGTTCTTGTTCTACTGGCGCAACCAGCGGAGACACCCCTGCGTTGGAATCTTTACGAGGTAACCAGTAGTTGTTGTTGGTTCCGTTGGTATGATGTTGATAAAACTTGCCGGTATTAACTCTAGAAGAGTTTCCGTAGTGTGCGGTGGTTTTCCCGCCGTTGATCTTGGTATTGATCTTGCCAAAAAAGTTGTCAAATAAATCAGGCATTATAAAATTGAATTTGATTATAACTAAAGAGGGTTCATTGGGTGGACAGCCCACTTATATATTGCGGAGAGAGGCGATTACTAAGGATAGCTAATGTTACACATATTATAAAAACTGTGTTCACCCCAAATGACCAGAAACTTATCGCGGGGAGACCAGCAAATAAATTGCGTTTCGAACACTATCCAGACTGAGGGGAACGAGATGCACACAGCTAAAGGAGATAAATGCGAACAAAAGAAATGAGATAGAAGAAAAAGGAATAGGTCTGGATTCGATAAGGTTAGATTCAGGGGGGATACAATATTTGTCCTACACAATCACAGAGGGGATATTGTTCTGTGCAAGACCAAATGAAGATTAAGTATTTGCGTAAGTATTAAAATAAATCATAATTTTGCAGCTGCGCGTAAAATCTCCCATAGCAATCAACCCATTTAGTATTAAGAAGAGGCAAAACATGACAGTGCAATTATAGATGAATGAAATATATATGTATATAGAACAAGGGAAAAGCAATTAAGTTTAAATATCGAATGTGCTAAGGTTTTAGTCAAATCATGTATTTCGAAAATAAATTGACACACAGAACCCCATGAAGAGTGAACTAGCTCGGGACACCTTTTCGATTTCTCGTATCGTAGAAATAAAGTTGACTATGCAGTAAACTTATTCTTGACCGAAACCAACAGTTTCTTCAACTGCCAATGTTAATTTTTGCTTCAAGCTTTCATAATCAGTGTATGGAGGTAAATCAACTCTGTTGAAACAAGTATGCGATTTAGGCAATTGATTGGACTCACCAGCTTTTTCAATGGTGAATCTTCTTGGACCATCCGAACCCTGCAAATCTTTGAAACCATTGACTGGGATTCTTGAAGTACCGGTGGTGAATTGTAACAATCTGGCCTTTTGTTCGGAATCCCATTCCTTGATACATTTCCAGAACCATTGTATGACTTGGTCACTTTCTTGATATCCTCTATAGTCAGTATGTTTCTTCCAGTCCTCCACATCTATCTCAGCCAAACCACCTATCAACAACTCTAATTCTCTTTCATCGAAAACATTGACTAGTTCTTGAGGAATCAACTCATTGAATCCGTCGATAAATGCCTTGAACTGTTCTTCGACTCTCTTGGAAATCTTCCACTCGGATATCAACTCGACATATTCGTGTTTGTTCTCTTCAGTAACTTCAATGTCCCTTCCACCTTCTTTCAAGTCAACTTCGACAATCTCACCGAATCTTTCGTCTTCTGCACTGAAAGTCAAGTCCAAAATATCAGTGATATCGTTATCACAAATCCATTTAAGCGATCTATAGAACTCAGCATCAACACCTTCCATATCTTGTAAAACAACCTTTTTATGTAACATCATTTTGTATAATGCACCAACAAAGAATGCATCCAAAAATCTTCTATGGAATACACCCAATCCAACAACTCTACCAATGAATTTGAAGTAACTCAAATGTTCAGGATTAATGCCTGAGTTTGGATTGATTTGTAAGGTATAGTTATCGTGCGACGAATATTCGAACAAGCAGTAGAATGGGTTGAACATATCATGCGATAATAAGAAGAAAAATTCTCTTGACACTCCACCATAATCCAAACCTTCTTCACCGTCGAATTTGATCATTAATCTCTTCTTCAAGTCTTCAGGAGTCTGTCTCATGATTTCTTGATACGAGTCTTCGAATATGTGATCTCTTCTAACCTTGATATGACACTGTCCTGGCAAAATACGAAGAGCTGGTTGAGATCTGAAGTAAATGACCTTTCTTCTAAAGTCACGCTTATATTGCGGAACATTTTGATCCAATGAAGAAGGTAATCTTGGATCATCCCAAGTAGTAGTCTTGGTATTGTGATCAACAAAGTAAACCCTAGCAGTGTTAGTTAATCTCATTTCCCAACCTGAAGGTAATGGACCTAACTGACTGACTGGTTGCTGTTGAATGGTTGTGTTTGGACCAAATGTACGGATGTATTGTTGTCTTCTTGGATCCACCCATGTGGTAGTTCTGGTGTTATGATCGACGAAATAAGGTCTTCCTTCGTTGGTAAATCTTTGTTCCCATCCAGAAGGTAACTCGCCTAAGCCATTAGTGGTAGATCCAGATGCAGCCATGGAAACTGCAGCAGCAGGGCTAACAGGAGTGTTTGATCCACTAGCATTGACTGTGACGTTGCCACTTGTGACACTAGAGGAGTTTTGTATCTCAGGAGACTGTGGAGTTTCACCCGGTAAAGTTCTACCACGATGTTGTCTTCTCTCGGCCTCAGTTGCAGTTTGTCTTTGTTGGCCTCTCTCCAGTTCCGATTGTTCCAATGTGGGTCTTTGCCAAGTAGTAGTTCTTGAATTGTGGTCAACATAGTAAGTTCTACCGAAATTATCAGTTCTACGTTCCCATCCGGGAGGCAATCTGCCGTACTGATCTTCAAAGGAAGAGTATTGTTTAGTGGCTGCGGCTGAAGATGCTTGCGGTGTTGCAGAAGTTGTATCAGAGGAGGATTCATTGGAATGTGGTGGAGGAGCGTTTGGTGGAGCAGATGAGTTTCCAGATGAAGATCCATTTGTGCGAGAAGCAACTCTCGATGAGCTTGCTGAGGCTGTTGGAGTGGTGGCAGAACCGTTTCTGTTGACGTTGTGAGAAATAACCACAATTATCTTACCACTAACAGCCAAGTTTTCGTTTGATTTTTTCAAGTCTCTGGTGATGGTTTCTTCCGAGTTGGGCAAGGTCACATCAATGACATCCCCAATACGAACATTGACTACACCCAAGAAACCCTGATCCTTCTTCTTGAACTTTTTCTGATCAAAAACTTGGATTACTAGTATGGAATCTTCCAAAGCATTGAAGTTGAAGGATTCGTTCCAGTATGGGTTCAAGGTCTTTTTGGCAGTTTTGGTGGTTTTGGTCTGTGAACCATCAACAGTGATTACAGCAAAGGGGTCTGGTTGTCTAAAGACATCTCTTTTATGGAGTGACTCAGCAGCGACCACTTTGACATTGATAGTGGCAGGTCTGGACATGATCTAAAGCCAGTGAATAATAAGGAGATTCAAGGTGTTAAAGACCCGGATGAACTGAATGATGTATGTGGCTTGACGGAAAGTACGCTTCGATTCCCTTAGATTTTTGTGATGGATGTGTAATGGAAACTTCAGAAATTTTTGATTATGAATAAACCCACAATTCTAAGCGATACAACCAATGTTTTACGAGTGCTAGCCGGTGAGTCTGCTTGTGGGACTACTTAAGATGCTGAATCAAAGTAGTATGCTCAACCAAGGTTTGTGCTGTGACTGACTTTATCCCTCTAACTGTTTAGATGTCGCCGTCGGTTATTTGCTGTTTAGTTTCAAATGAGGCGCCGGATGCAGGATGGGGCTGTAAAAGCGTATGCTGAGTCAAATTTGTGTGACAGCAAGAGGAGGTTCAATAGATTTGTAGAGAAGACACACAGTTATAGAGAGGCCAAAGAGACGTTAGGAGGCTAACAAAGGCTACAATTGATAGAGAGTCTCACTATGGTAGGGGCATAACGTAGAAAGAAAAACTGTGCAATGGCACCATCGGGCCAAGGGTCTGGAAAAAATGTCGTACTGCCTAAAAGGGGCTGCCTGATGCTCATGTCATGCAGACCAAGTATTTATAAAAATTAATAAGAGAGTGAGTCCGGACTACTAATCTGTAGAAGGGTGGTGTAAATAAGATTTGGACGTCGATCCTCATTAGCCTAAATTGTTCATCTATTCCTCGGACGGGACAAACCCCGCGGCATTGTTGGCCATTTCGGCTGCGCATTCGAAATGTCGGTACAGGATGACAGTAGTAGTTTTAAGACCTTTATGTGGCTTATGCCCGTGCTTGATCCGGCGATAGCCTACTCTATGCGCGGGATGTAGAACACTCAGTGCCTAGCAAATGTGACACGGCGTGGGCTCGAATCTTTCTTTTTTTTGTTCTGAGATCAAATGCCGCGATTGGCTATTTGAGGGCTGGTTGCAAAAGATGTGTATCATTATTAGTCATTATACGCTATTTAGGTGCTACTCTATATGGAGAAAGTCAAAATCATCCAACACAAACGGAGTAAGTGAATTGTTCCGTTGAAGAGAGGAGTTGTTGGCAGGGAACTTGTAAGTCTTGTCGTGATTGAGTTCACGCTCTTCAAGGTCGCTATGTTCTGTCTGGTCGGTGTGTGTAGATAGCGTGTCCACTGAGTCGTTGAAAAGACCAGTGTCGGAATCAGTCTCTGGGGACGATGCAAGTCTGCGGGATTCAACCGAATCCACGGAGTACGCCGAGTGGTTAGCATGGATCGGAGTAAAGTGGAAGTCCGTATGCGAGTCCGCGGGGGCAAGCACGGGCGTGTGGACTTGGTGCGGTTCTTCTTCAAATAACGTATCGCACGAAACGTTGTTGACCACATTACCCACATTGTTGGGCATTTCCTTTACTGTGTCCTTTACTGTGTTACGCCGTATCATCAAGGGTTTGGTTTCGGGGATGCTTTCGAGCTCAACATCGGACTCTACCAAGGTGCTATTGGAGTTTTCTCTGCTGGCGGCGAGAAGAAGCTGAATATCTTCTTCTGTGTAGTAGGCCTTGTCGGAGTTGATGCTGACATTGACGGCATTGTAGATCTTGGAGTGCACTCCAAAGAAGGAACTTCCGTCGATGGAAAGCACCTTGAGATCTTCTGGATCGTTGCTGCCTCCTTGCACAGAACACATACCAATGATGTTGGTGTTGGATGCAGGAAGCGCTGTTCCGCACTGTCTTTGGTTGATGGTGTCTTCTATGGAGTTGGTGATGGGGTTGAAGTTGACACTGTTCAAGCCTTCTTTGAGTCCACATGTCAAAGACTCATTGTCTGGAACATTGAAGTCTGTGGTAAGATCCCAGTGGATAATGTTTCCGTCTCTGCCTCCAGTGAAGATGTCCCCGTTGTTCCATTCTATGCTAGTGATTCTATCTTGATGACCTTGAAGACTGGCAAAACTGTCTTGCTTCCGTATATCCCACAACCGAACCACACCATCGCCATGTGCTGCAGCAAAAACATTCTCGTTAGTAGGACTCCATTTAATGAGGTTGGACCCCAACTTGCGCCTGCTGGCTTCTTTTGTCACCGCTGGGGGCACGTTGAACCTGGGTTGTCTCAAGTCAAACAACGACACACCAAACCGTCCACAAATTCCCACGTTGTTGGTACTTCCAGTGACAGGATCAAAGTTGTGGATACCCCTTATCGTAGAGATTGATACAGGACTAGGCTTGCTCTGTGAGTCTGCGCTCCTGACGTCCCAGTAGAATAAATGGTTGGAGTAGAGCGATAACAACCGTGATGAGTCTTGGAAAAAGTTAAGTTTGGAAATGCTGGCGCTTTTTTCTGTTTCTGTTTTGTTACGTAAGTGCTTCTTGTGGTTGAACCGCTTGCATATCTCTGCCGAGCCATCTTCGTCGCCGTCCAATATATCCTGGGCTTTGGGAATCGAAATTAGATGCGCATACCCTTTGCTGTTTCCCGTCACCAAATACTTGGGGTTGTTAGGAAGCCATTTCATGCTGTGGATGTTGGGAAGTGTGATGGTGTTGTGGTGGGTCAAGTAGTTGTCTACCAAGTCCAACTCATAGATGAAAAGATTGGCTTCGCTATTGGCACTGGAAATAGCGAGGGTTGGGTTTGTCTCCAGATCGCTAATACTCAAGGATGTAAGGTTCATGTTATTATCGGGAATTTTCCAGTAGTTTGACTTGATATTGAGACGGTTGAGAGAACATGACTGATTGAGCACTTCGTTATCCTTCTCGTTGTTGGCATTCAACATCCACGATGAGCCATTGTGGAGCGTGTAAGGTAAACTCTCCACACTAGCTATAGGAGAAAGCTGAGGACTGTACCGCCGGATGGCATTGTTTCTGAACAACAATGTTGGTTCGTAAAAGTCACCCATATTCTTGTTGCTAGTCACTATTACTCTATACTGTTACTTCAAGTTGTAGGATAGTCTAAAAAATGTGTGTAAGTTTATTCTTTGATTACATTCCCGATTATGGATTCCCACCCATATATAATGCATCGAACGCGATAACCATATTCTCTACACATATTCACGTCAGAGCTGGTGTCATTACCCTTTTCATCGGTCCAGCCTTACTGCGCAGGCTGGTTATCCGTCCAAATTGATCGCCAAAATGGGGCACGTGACGTGCCAACCTCAACCAAAAGGGTGCAGAATCTACCAGAACGGGATAAGCAACCAGGTATCGGGTGCGAACGCAAGCGTGAAGGCGCGGTTCGAGACGCACGATGACCTTGTGGATGGCAGAAAGGGTATGGTGCAATACAAATATGGCAAGTACATCGTAAATAATAAGATGATTGGCGATTGGATCTACTAATGGTCTGATGTGCAGCCGAATCTGGTAGCTACTACAGACTACCATCTACAATACGTCATTTAAACTAGCGAAATCCGTGCATTGTCAAATATGTTGGCTTAGAGCTTCGCCGAAATCTGGTCTACCTTCTTTTATAGATACATGGCTTCAACAACCATTCACCCTCGGGCCTCTCAGCTCTCTTCTTTTCCAATTCCTCTTTCTCGGTTTCCTGTTCAATGAACTTTTTTCTTCTCTCTAACTTGGCATTCCTTTCAGCCAAAATATCTGGAGGAGGCTTGAAAAACTCGAACCTGGTAAACATTTTGTTTTCGTTGTCGGTCTTCTTATGGAAGAACCCACACAACTTCAAACTATCCACAAACTCTTTCCCGATATCTTCTGTTTTGGTTGTTTTCAAAGACGCAGACTCTCCGAACCTGGACTTGATTTCGGCGATCCACAACTCTCCTCTTGGTGCCAATAATCTATATGCTTCTTTAATAAAATCAATGAAGTTGGTTCCCATTAATGCCAAACAAAACACAACAATCGTACATGAACCATCAGGCAATGGCACGTTCTTGATATCGGCCACGGTAATACGCTCGTTTTGCTTTTTCAAATCAAAACTGTGCACTTCGATATCCAAGCTTCTTGGCCCGCTATTTCTTTGCAACTTGGCTTTTTTGGACTTCATACTCTTATTGTACTTCTCCACCATGTTGTTAACATCCAACGCAAGTTGGGCTTCTCCACATCCCATATCAGCTATCACCACTTTTTTGTTGGGTAATCCTGGTAATCCTCCTGGGGCGTTGACAGCTTTGGTGGTGGCTCTAGTCTTGATCTGCTCTACAAATACATCGACCGGGTTTTCGGGCCATGACTGCACTTGTGATCTGAACCCCTGATGGTATTCGTCAAACAACTCAGGTTGTTCTTTAATCAACTTGAGTGCTGATTCTGAGGTGGTGGTGTACAATTTTTCATTGATCCATCTGAACCTGGATCCGGAAAGCTTGGCCATCATCTTCTTCTGTAATGGGGTCAAGTTTGCAGGTGCAGGTGCTATGTCGGCAGCAGTGACGGTGTCGTCAACCGCCTCATGTTTTCTTTTGGTTGATTTTGGTTTATCACCGAGTTTAGGCTTTTCCTCAGCCTTTGGTTCAGCTTCGTGGTCTTGCTCATCGCTGGGATGTTCACGCTTGTGTTTCAATGCTTCGATTTCTCCCTTGAAGGCTTTGTCTAGCTTCTTTTGTTTCTTTGACTTCTTCTGCCCTCCAAGCGCTACCTTATTCTGCTTGAGGTCCCATCCTTCTGGTTGAAACAAAGCCATCTTACTCTGTCTTAGCTTTCTATCTCATCTCTAAAATTCCCCATTTTTTTTTTGATGAGGTGCGTTCTGCGATAAATAAAATTTCGATGTACAGGTGAGGAAGTTCTACAAGTGGTATGGTCGGTAGGAATGGTTGATCTAGCCCCGGGACAAGACCATGTGGTGCTACGGCAGGACGGAAAGGAGTTTTATGCCCCAGAATTGTTCCATTTATCGCGTACAATGAACCAAAATGTACCGTTGTTGATCAGTGATATTGTCTCGTGTAGTCTTAAGGCAGGCCAGATTTATCCAAGTTCGGTGGCCCAAAGCATTTTGCTAATCAACAACCATCCTATCCAGAGGATCAACATTTTTGGTCGGGTGTTGGGTCTATGGAGCAAGAACAATGGTGATGGTACGGGCTATTACATGCTTACAGTGGATGATTGTTCGAGCTCGTTCCTGAAAATCAATTGCAAGGTAACGTGGGTCGACTATCATCACACTGGACTAACTCCAGAAAACTACTATGGGCGTTTGGTAGAGATCCGAGGTACACTAGAGCGGTTCTTCTCCAATTTTGAAGTGTTGACTGAAGTGTTCACTGTACTCGAGCATTCCAAGACTCATAGTCTAGATCTTGAATTGTCTCACTGGAAACAGAGACTTGACTACAGGAACCAGGTTCTAAAACATGCGTGGAATTTCATCCCCACTACGTCCAATGCGGATAAAGTTGTTACGCGACTATCTCCTTGGGACCAGAAACGAAAGGACGAGCGGACTCTGCTACAGTTACCTCAATACAGCGTGCCGCTGTTGATCAGGGACGACAGTGTGGTGTTGGCGCAAGCGCGTGCCCACGAGCGCCGGTGCGAAAAGACAATCGATGAAGAGGATATTGTGGAGATCGCGGAGATTGATGACGATCTCGAAGTCGTCACGGTGCGCGATACCCCGTTGCAGATAGTGACTGAATTCCAGCTTACTTTGGCTTTCGTCAAGTGGATCATCCGCGCCAACTTCCAAACGTTCCAGCTATCGCACCTCTACTACGATCAGTCGGTGGCAGGTTTGTTGGAGCTATGGGCACAATCGTATCTGAATCTCACCCCAGTAATAGATGGAGAAGTGCCAGATCCGGTGTCGCTGAAACCACTCCAAGAACGAAAACAGATATTATTTCATCGGGTGCGACACGGTCTAACCAAGTCTACCTTGATTAGTGTAACCAAGAGTCAAAAAGTAAGACTGGACAATTTGAAGTTCGTTTACGAGCATATTACCCAGTGCCTACAAGCTATCAAAACTTCGTGGCTCGACAGTCGCGAAATCAAAATACTCGATGTGGAAAACTACACAGCAACTATAAGGAGTAGGAACATTATCGCAGGCGATATTGACCTCAGATTGATCAACGCACTAATCGATCACGTAGTGGTCGACGACTTCAACGAAAGAAGAAGCTGGAAGTACGATTCCAAGTCCACCCTGTGGATATATAGCCCGCCATAAGTGTATAATGTATGTACTGCATACAACCTATCTCGGCGATGGCCGAAAGATACCGCATATGTAAAGCTGATAACAGCCGTCCTTCTTGATGAAGATCTAGTAACACTTCTTCTTCGCCATGTCTGTCGACCCAATTACTTGTCATATCTTAGATACATATCGTGGTAAGCCGGCCAACGATGTTGTTTGTCAAATCTTTTACCTAGCACCACTCATAGAAAACCCTGACGACGAAACGGCGTACGATCTCAGTGGATCTAAGCCATTTGCCATGAACAAAACAGACCAGGACGGCAGAATTAAGAACTGGGTGCTAGACCCCAGTCTTGCTGCTCAACAAAAGGAGGAATTGGGAATTTCTGGTACTGCCGCTAAGTGGTCCGACTTGAAGCCCGGTATCTACAAAGTCAAGTTCCTCACTGGGAAATATTTCCATAATTTGGCAGGCTCGGAAGGACTCGATTTGGCTTCAAGAACATTCTTTCCGTTCGTTGATATCATATTTCAGGTTAGAAACCCTCCTGATGCCCACTATCATATTCCATTACTATTGTCTAACCACAGTTACACTACCTACAGAGGAAGTTAAACTTCAGCTCGAAACGTCCGGTACATTTTTTATAGTGTATGCGAAATATAGTCTGATTATGTATAAATATCTATGGTTCTAGCGTGATCTAGTAGAAGAAATGGGTGTTGTGTTGAGCGTCTTCATGCACCAACATCTCGTTGCACTTGTAATTGTTGAGCTCATTTTTTATGTTGTTGATTTCATACGATTCTGTCAAAGTATATTGCGTAACTCCCTTGTTGTAACGGTTATACATGTCAGGTGCGAATGTTTCATTGACGGATATTTTGTTGGAGAAGATCACTTTCTTCTTGTTTCCACCATCTTCGTTCCCTTTTTTAAAAGCGACAATTGACGAAGAGCCCTTACTAGATTCAATTGGAATTCCAACACCTTCCAAATCCTCAAACTTTTTGTGTGAAACCTCAAGGAACTGATAATCTTTAAATTGCTTGATGTATTTTAGATGGCCCGGAAGGTTTCTTCTTTGAAACTCGCTCAAATTATTGAATATAAAGTTGATTTGGTCTTTGGTAACCACTATGGGTCCACCATCTTCGTCCGGCGGAGGGACCAACGATAACCGTTTCAACTCAACAGTTTTCTTGTCATATTCCGAGTAATTATCAAGTTTCGAATTAAGTTCGCTTTCTTCGATACTTGACCAGTTGAATTCGTTTTGTAAGAATCTGATATTATCATCAATATAAACTTCTTCTGATCCCGGTCTCATAGGCTGTTTCTCCTCTTCGTTCACATCATCACCTTGTTGATCCTTCATCTGTTGATCTTTGATCTGTGCACTTGTCAATTCGTCATCTTTGAGAAATGGATCCTTGGCTCTAGCATACATTTGGGACGCAACGAGGGCTTTCTGTTTTTCAACTTCCATATCGGTTTCATCCAACTTTTCATCAAACGTCATCATCATCTCATCAAACATACTGTCATCGTGTTCAATATTTGGAAGTTGTGGTAGTACAGATTCCCCGCCAAACATTGAATCTGGTCTATAACTAATAGGTCTGTTTGGGATCGGGAGAGGAGCACGTTGGTCATAAGCAAAGTGTTCGTCTCCATTTTTAGTTAATGTTCTTCTATTGGTTAACTTTGAACCAATTTTCGAGGCGCTTCTCAAGTTTCGGAATGAGAACGATCTCTTATATATCGAGCTAGTTTGCAAGGAATTTATTGATCTAGCATCGACCGAATTGGAAGTAGACCCAGCCACTGATTGACGAGAATTAGATTGAATAGATTTACTATCTGACTGCTGTGCGTTGGTGTGTTTTGATTGCTCCGTGTCTGTCTCATTGTCGGTATAAGAGCCACGGTTCACGGAGTAATTATTATAATTAACCTTGGGAGATTTCCCTGATGAAAACATTTTTTTGAGAAATGATTTGAAGTTAGACTTTTTGCCTGTTTGCGAAGTTGACTTCGGCAATGGAGGAGTTGGGGGATTTGTTCTATTCAAGTTTGTCATAGATTTAGCCTTCATGTTTTGTGCTCTATGAGGTGACTTTAGCTTTGGCTCTGAAACCGATCCAGCCGGACGTGAACCAGGTCCCGGTGTAGCGCTCAACATCAGCTTAACCGGTTTGGTATTTGCACTTTCTTGTTTTGCAGTTGAGGCAACCGAGCCTTTGGATCCCTCATTAATCGAATACAAGTGTAACGAAGAATCTGCGGAGGAAACTTCATGCTGACTGTTCAACGTAGCAGGTGGCTTCAACGTGTCATTAAAGCTTGATGGATGCGCAAACGCAGTTGGGGTCACAGTTGGAGCAGGATCAGCCGAAACCAGACGGATTGGAGTCGTCTGTGGTTTGGTGTTCTGGTCGAGATTAATCTTGAGTTTCGAACTAGGAGCAACTTTTCCAGGTGATCCTAATGCCAAAGGTGGCGACGCTGTTCTGCTTCTATTTGGAGTTTTGGGCGAGTCAAGGTCAGCCCCAAGAATTGAATTGAATGAACTAATAGACGAGGAAGCTCTTTCATGCTTTCTAATCTTTTGGTTATCAAGAACAACCAAATCCCCACGAGGTGGCACTTGGGCTTGGTCATCATTTAAGAACTTATTGAACTTGTTATCTGAATTAAAATCAAAGAAGGTGGTTTTTGGAGATCTAGTTGCTTGTTTAGGCGAAGACTGGTCTTTAAACAGATTATCGATATCAGGGGTGTTGGCCGCGGAGTGGAACTTATCTTCTTCACTATAATCGTAGTACGAATCCTCGATCGTAGGTTCTGGCAAAGCGCTGACACTACGCTCGTGTTTTTTGTACAAGTCGGAGTCGTTGATGCTTCCATCCGATATGGAGCCGTAGTAATGATGGGTCTGAACTCTTGGTGACTCGAAGCATTGATCCCGGATTGAAGGCGAGGTTTCTTTCAACACATCGGCACCTAGATCTTCAGGAGTCTCAATCAAGCTCCATACTTTAGACCTCCTCACATCATTTTGAGGAGAGTTGGCTGTCAAATACGACAAGTCATCGTCACTGTTAGCACGCCCTCCTTTGGTTCCAGCATTATTGAATGAGGACGAGGTCGGCATAGATTGAAAACTCTTGTCATTAGTTGTCTTTGATAGGTTTTCTTCACTTACTTCGTTTAAAGTGCTCAAATTGTCATCGGCCTCGATTTCGCAGGGTTCCTTGCTCAGTTTTTCACTCGCTTGTTTTGGCGCGGGTACTGCGGCATTTGCGGCTGCAACGGCCTTGCTTACTTGATTGGTGTCAGAATTTGCATCATTAATGGCATCTGGTTGCATTTCAAAGTCTGCCAATGGCTCGCTCTTTTTCACATCTCTAACATCCTTCAAATAATCAATCTTTTCCAGAGGTGAAAGATTGCTCGAAGTATGAATATGGGAACTATTGAGGTTGTTGAGCACGGTATTTTTTGCATCATCTGTATTGATGGAAGTGGTCGGAGTATTGGACATTGACCGGCTCAAATTGGAGTTGGATACCTCACTGGAAGGGTCTGTGGCAGTGGCCGACACAGAAGCTGTACTTGAAGACGAATATGAAGATGAAGACGATGAGTTGGACGTGTCTGTCGAGCGTTTCGATCTAGCGATTTCAGCTTGCGTCAAGACCGGGTCGAGGATTTTGGTTTCGGTAATATTGGTTTTGATCAGGGGGGAATTTTCCACAGAAGAACTACTGGAGTTAGCAAACGAGCTCAACGAAGCATTGGCATCCGAGGCTCTCAAAATATTGTTTGACTGGAGCTTTTGCGGCTGCTGGTGATGGTGGTGGTATGGACTGAAACTTTGATTATAATTTTGGTTTTGCTTTGGAAATTGATTCTGCATCTGGCCGGCTGGATTGGGACTGTAATTTCCATTGCCTCCTCTATAACTATTAGAGCTATTATTATTCTGGAAAGATACTAAACTGTTGGTTCTGGTATTGCCGTTGAATTGCGAGTTAGTTGAATGGGTTGAAAGCATTGAACTGGTTCTTTGGTAAGGCTGATCGTTTGTGTTGACCAAGTTCGTAGCTACATCCAACTTATTTGCCCGGATACTTTTGGCAAGATTTTGTTTACTGGCCAGCTTTATATTGCTGTATGAATGAGACTTTTGGAGTGGTGTAGGATAATGCTGCTTGAGCGAACTCAAATTATGGAATGAATTATTTCTTGTTGCGACCGATTCTAGCGAATTGAAGTTTGGATTCGACAGGGATAGAAACGAAGGCAGCGATTCAGTTGTTTGGAATGACTGGTCTGAACTGCCTGGAGTCATCTGCATGTTTTGTGTCTGGTCGTATTTCGATTGGTTGGAAGTCAATGAGCTGGCTCTTGAGTACAGTTGTTGATTAGATGCATTACTTGGCAGGATTTTGCTAGGCTTGTTTCTCTTGAGGGGAGTCATTCTTGGTCTAAACACCTCACCGTTTGGAAAGTAGTAGGTTCCGCCGTTTGTTTTATGAAAGTTATCAGGAGACGGTGGCTTATTGGGAACCGGACCCAGGCCAGTTGGAACTTGAAGCTGTAATTGTGCCGGCGTTTTCTTGGGAGTCTTTTTCATAAACTTACTGTCAAGGGCTATCATGTTATCTGTCGAAAGATTTCTCGCTAGAGTGGATTTTCCAAGGTTTGATGGAGTGGCGCTGACGTTGGTTTGTAGCGTAGATAACGAAGTCAAGGAGTTCTTTCGAGACGAGGCAAACTCGCCATATGATCTAGACTCTGTCATTGTTGGTGTATCAATAGTCAAAGTTCAATCTTCGGGCCAAAATCTAGAGGCTCCAAAATCCAACACTATTCAAAACACACAATGAGTCGAGTTAGATTTTCTCTTTATGTCGATGCGTGTACGAGTGTTCTAATGCGCAGTTTGACCAGGTACTGATGAAGAGCAGTTGGCCAGGCTGATAAGCGAAAGGTCTTTGTTTTGATAGCTATGGGGGCGGCTGAGTTGTAGATGCAAATGTTCAGTCTGTAGCGGTATTGTAGCGGTAGGAGTATGGTGAAGCTGGTGAAGCTATTGCTGGGTCTAGATGGTGATAGCTACGTTACTCGAAACACGTTATTCGACTTTCTGAAAAGCGGCTGTGCAATAGGTATGAATATAATTTTATGGGTTCAACCTGTATGTTTTTCGATTGTACAATTTATTTGCGACGCAGTGTCTGAGCTAGGGAGAGAGCAGCTAACGAGACCAATCTAGCGCGAAAGCAGGGAGTTTACGGGGGGAAGTATACGTATTTAATATAGTATTCAACGTCAAATCAGAGAAAGTAGAGCCTAAGGACTCGATTAAGATAAATAAGTGCAAGACATGTGTTGAGTAGCTAATTTAGTGTCTCGTTTACTTCATTGGTAACATGTACGATTTTGGTTTGAAACAAAAAAAAAAATTAAAAAGATCGTTTTTGAACAAAAGTTCAGTCAATCAGGAAATGGATTGAGCTCGACATCAAAATGGTTTTCCCTTCCGAATTTTGGCCAATATTTCTTTTGTCAACTTCTACAATATCTGGAGATGGGCACGGTCTAGAGGTATCCGAGATCATCTATCAGCATGGAAATACGACTTTAAATGCATGCTTTAAAGAGCGCATGAATCGTACCCCCCTGTCTTACTTTTTTTTTTTTAGTGCATACTCCCAATTGTATCCTATTGTTCACCAATTGGTAGAAGCGACCTCCAAAAATGGAAGAGGCACAATTATATAATCGAATATTAGAGTGTCACTCAACATATTGATCTACGTGCTAACCAAAACAATTTGTCTTTAAGTTGAAATACTTGCTTGAGACGTGTTCTTGCACCTTACGGACGCAAGCTCGTCAATATGAGCTGACATACCCATCTCTTACGCCCTCCTAACGCTCTCGTTTACATGTTTTCTGATATCTCGCCGTCAGCAATCGTCCCGATTCACGTGTGGGAACGGATTTGATTTAGAAGCGCGCGCGCTCGGTCACTACTTGTTTGTCAGAGATGCAACATGGCTTAAGGCGAGGCTGGAGAAAACATGGAGTGGGCAAAACAGGCAGTGGGCTTAGATTAGTTAGCGAAAACTCGAATTCAGGTACACGCGTTTATTGTCTTGTAGAGCACAGATCTTGAAGCAATCTATTTGGGAACCTCAACCTGGCTACTAGGCCGCGAGCATTTAGTGCGTCCAATCGTTTTTCTGGGCTTGTTTGTGATAAACAATTGGGTGCAAAAAACTTAAGTGTTTGCTTTTCTTTTTCAAATAATGAGAGCATCTATTATTTTTGGTCTTATCGGACTTTTGTATGTAAGCAAGGTGGTTTCGATCTCTTCCCCCAGTGCGACTGCCTCACTTGCCCCACATTATACTGGACTTGACGCCAGAGATGATTCGCCAGTGCCGTGGTACAACCAATTTTTGTTGCATCAGGAATCACTAAAAGCTTCGGAGCTGGGTAGCTCTAATGAGCGTAAAATTCTTACAAAAGTTAAACAATCAAAAGCAAATGCTACTGATTTCATTAAATATTTGATACGGGTACATGACTTTAAACCGGAAGAAGTCGAATTCATTGAATCGGCAGATCTAGATTATGGTTTGGACGAAATAGAAGAAGAATTGAACCGAATCAACGACGAACATAGAAAAGAGAACCAATATATCGATATAGGCGGCGAAGAGGAAAATTCATCATCCACTCTTAAAGCTGGATGGGGTATATTGCTAATGTCATTGGGCATCTCCATTGTATCTGCCTATACCTGTACTCTCTAAGACTTCAAGATTAGTAGAGCCCAATCTCCACATGATCAACATCAAGATTGTCTGATAGGGACTAAATTGCTGGCCAAAGAACTTAACGTAAGAGTCATGGTAAGGAGTCCAATCTCTTTTGGAATCTTTTTTCTCGAATTTTGATTTTCGCTTTAATAAAACAGATAATTCTTCTATACTATGCACCTCTTCTTTAACTTCTTCAAACACTGTGGGTCTTCTAACAAAGTAGCGCGAAACCCCTCTGGCTACCCCCAAATCATCGTAGGCGAAAATATCGAGTTTTTTTAGGGTAAAAATCGCAAACATCTTGGCAGACCACAAGCCAATACCTTTCAAGGTTACTAGCTCTTCAAGAATCTCTTCAATGGAACTCTCATAAAAGGCCGGGTTCGCTAGTTTTGAATCTGGATTGGCAAACACCTCACTAATATGAAAGGCATAACCGGTTTTTTGACCCGAAAAGCCAGCAGACTTTAATTGTTCAGGTGTCTTCTTTAGCGTGTTTGCAGCCGTTACTTTTTCACCCTCGAAAAGAGCCTTGAACTTTTGTTCGACTGCTCTGGCAGACGCCCCACTAACCTGCTGGGATATTACGCTCGAAATCAACGAGTACCAATATGAATCGATGAGGGTCTCGTCGGACACCTCGGGGACTTCTTGCTTGGCAAAAGGCTCAAAAGGTCTGTGAACAATTGCTCGGTATAGAGACGGGTCTTTAGCTAGTATAAATTTGACCCCTTCAATGAACTCGGGCTGATGATGGTCTACAAATGACTGGGGTAACTTACCATCTTCGGGCACTTCTAGATGTGCTAGCGCATCTTCAAGATCGGCTTTCTTCTTTTTGGGTGCGGCCTTGGTACTTGCCTTTCTTGGCTTGCTGATCTTTGCTGGTGTCTCAATTTTGATCGTTTGGACTTCAACCCCTTGGCGCGACCGGTTTCTTGTAGTTGCAACCATCGAATGTAGTAATTTGGTAGTGAAACGGTTGCGTACAAGAAACAACTTGACTTGAATTCGATTGGAGGATGCTCGCTTAAGAATGGAGCTTAACGTAATTTCGCAGCTATGACAGATCGGTGGCGATAATTTAGCCTTCCACGCGACTGCAAAATACCACCTTAGTTGCAACGCCCCAGTACCGAGGTTGCCCTAAGAAAAATGCACCTAAGAAATGGAGTATGTAGAGATAAGATCGTCGACCTGAATTGGTCCCAACTAAAGTACCCAGCACAGCACTCCAACATCTGGCACGAATTCCTACAAAGCCACCGGAACCAGGCATCACCGGCGCGGTCACGTGCTACACTATTAGAACCATGAAGCCTTGATGAGGACAAGACTTAGCTTGGCAATGCTGCAGAAGAAACCGTTTGATGGGCTACGCTTTTGCTGTACGGGGATAAGCTCGCATGTGCGAGAAGAGCTAGCCGACAAAATATCCACATTGGGAGGTACCCACTATAGTGACCTCATGAGTGATGTCAATTACTTGATAGTGGGAGATCGAGAGACTGCAAAGTATAGTTTCTGTATCAAAAAGAGACACGATATACGATTTATTGGAGAAGAATGTATTGGGACGATATACAGTCTCTGGCTAAAGGGAGAAGACGACGAGTCCACGAAATTGAATATAGACAGCTACTTGATGCCACCGTTCGAAGGTATAAATATGTGCTTTTCGCGTATAGATATATCGCCCAAAGATATAAGTCAACTTTTCAACAAAGAAAGCTTTCGATACAAGGCTCTCAAGTCAATGGGGCTCAATGTTGAAGACTTTCTCACCAGTAAAAACTTGCTTCAGGTAATCACCAGATATGGTGGACAAGCGACAGAGTCTCTCACATTGGCCAATTCCTGTGTTGTGACTACTGAACGCGCCGGAAGGCGATATACCAAGGCAATTGAGTGGAAAAAGCCGGTTATTCATCCTATATGGATATTTGATTCGGTTGTGCGAGGAGGACTGCTCGCATATGAAGACTATAGCATTGGCAGTAGATACATGGGGTCCGATGTATGGAACGAGATATTGGCCCAAAACGTAGAGCCTAAATCAAATGTTGAGCCAGAGCCAGCTGAAGAAGAGCCTCGAAGGAAGATCCAGAAAAAAACCAATCATATATGGAACTCTATTATGGACACGAGACTGGAATCTCGAAAAGTGGTTCAAAATTCGGTTTGGGATGAAGAAGAGGAAAAAGACAATGATACTGGCTATGACGAGGACATTCGTGTAGCGAAAAAATCAGTATCTGGGGAAAAGAACCACTTGTTTCTTGGGTTTAGTTTCTTGTTAATTGGATTTAGCCAGCACGAAGCCTCACTTCTCACGAAAGTAATAAAGCACCACGGTGGAGAAATAACAGAAGATGCCAGCGACAGCTCAATAACTCATGTGATGTTGCCGGCCATCAAAGGAGCACAATCGACGCTGATGTTGCGCATCATGTCATCCTCCGTGAAGGCGAAAATCAGAGCAGGAGACATCAAAGCGGTCACTGAATGGTTCGTAGAGAGGTCTATATACTACAAGCAAGTGATACTAGACCAATGGGGCCAGCCCATGAAGGGATTGGTTCCCTCCAAGCAAAAGTTCAAGGTGTGTATCACAGGCTTTACAGGTATCGAATTATTACATATAGAAAAACTCGTGCGGTACT